>JAHBCN010008472.1:0-38727 GCA_019359885.1 Listronotus oregonensis | reverse complement strand
ATAAGTATGTTCTTCTTTACTTAAATAATTTTAAAATAACAAAAAAGGAAAAAATAAAAACCAGTTTCTCAATAATTTCAGTAGTATTGAGTTTTCTAACACGATAAGGTAAGGTAATAAAAAAATAATTTTAGTCTTTAACTCTAAAATTTTTAGATACAACATCAACTGTGTATTAGCAAAAACATCCGTTTATGTAATTTCTTTTTGCCCACAAACTTTAAATATATTTTATTTATCATGGTACACTCCACAATTATCTAAAGGATGATACTCAAAATGGTCATAAACCACCACCAGGGATCAACTACGACCTCCAAGGGCTCCATGTCAGCGAAAAGATGTGTGTAGCACTACATCCAGATAGCACCCTGGCATCTCAATGACATGATATTCACCCATAGAGATCCAAGTGACGTCAGAAGACATCCAAGAAACGTAGTTACTTTTATGACCAAGATCCAATAAGTAAACAAATATTTGTTAGTTTTTGCGATCTGATCTAAAGTATCCAGAGAAATTCTTCAATGTCCTCCAAAAATTTTGAATATTTAAACAAAATTGTACTATCCAGTTTTGCAAAATTTTACTTTATTGATATTGTTTTTCCATTTCCGATACGATTGAGGCTGAGTGGCGCACAGAGCCTAAGGGATCGAAGTGTTTATTTGACATTGTAGTCCATTGCATTTAGATAAAAATCGACCAAAAAAATAGGGCCAGCAGATATTGAGATGCGGTTTTCTGTATTGTGTTTAGAAAGCTGCCAGGAAAAAGTGTATATGGTGTGGTTATGCCATTTTTCGAAAAATGCATTCTGGTGCAATAAATGCATTTTGCAATTGCATAATTACTTGCGTTATTTTAATAACGACTGGAAACTCGTTACCCGAGGGTTTTTGGGGATGCCGATTTCAATTCTGGGGGCACTTGGGGTGGCTCTGCGGGAAAAGGTAATGAAGAAAGTAAAAAAATCACAAATTATGAAATTAATACTTTATTTAAATAATAAATTGTACTTTTTATAAATATTGAATTATCCATCATAAAGTTTAATTTCTAACTTAAAAACTAGACATCTTCTTCAAACTCGTCTTCTTCTTCCTTTTCTTCATCTTCTTCCTCGTCACTATCCTCAGCCTGGTTGGAAGTGCGTTATTGGTTTAAGCAATTGCCATTGCAATGATGCGTGCAAGTGGGCCCTCCAGCCCACTTTGTCGGCACCCGCACCTTGTGCCACAGTCAGTTTCACAGGAACCAGAGATACTGCTTAAAATTTCTCGGGACCAGCTACCTGGGTCATGATAACAGGACTGAGCTCTCCACCCTCCAATTTCCACCCCCAATCTAAGGATTTAAAGTCTCTCTATTCCCATATTTTTTTTCTTCAGTCGATACAGGAAAATTCTGGTCGCGCCAGTCCCCACGGTAGCGATACTCTACTCTCTTGATAGCTTTGGCGCCTTTTTAAAATTGAGTTGCGAGGCAGAAAAGATTTCCAAAGCAATTGTTTTTATAATAGTGTAATATGATTTAATATTAAATATTTTTTTTTATAATTTATACCCCTGGGTAATTCTAATGCCACAATTGAATTCGGCATCCCCGAAAACCCCCGAGTGACGATTTTTTGCTGATTTTCATGGACGCTGCAATTTTCCCCAATCACCCCCCGGGCACCTCCGGATAATTCCGGAATTGAATTCGGCGTCCCCGAAAACTACCGAGTAACGATTTTTGAGCGATGATTTCGATTTTCTAGTCGTACTTATAATATTGCAAGTAAATATGCAATTGCAAAATGCATTTATTACACCAGAATGCATTTTTCGAAAACTGGCAGAACCACAACATATAGACTTTTTTCTAGAGCTTTTCTGTTGCCAGATCTAACGGAAATAGCGTTAATGTGTAATTTTAATTAGAACCTTTCTTTTTATTGCCTTCAGTTCTACAAAATTCTAGTAAGTTTATTAACATCTTTACATACCTATCTCCCACTGTTTTAAAATAATTAATCCTATTTTTGGGAAAAATCCATGGAAGGGTTCTATATTTAGAATTCCTAATCAAGGCTGGAGTAGAAGTTACAGGGTTGAACAATGCATTATTATTTAAGAATCTATTGCTATTATGGCAATATCTCCTACAAGTTGTCCCAAAAAATTGCATTTTTACCCGATATTAAATAATGATTAAAAACTCATTTTTCAAATACAACATATATTTTATCCCATTTTAAAGCAATAATTTACCTACAAAATAAGCTACGCCTTACCATCTTACATTGCTTAAATACAAACAGATTTAAATTTTCTGTTTTTTTAAATACTTTCTACAGTAAATAATAGGCACTTTTACAATTTTACAATTTGGGTAAGAGGCCATGAAAGTTTGTGTTTTAAATTGCTCTGACAACTATTTGATATATAAAATTACTTTAAAGTGTTATTTTGTTTGATTAATAAGAACAATGTAAAAAAAATTAAGAATTGCTTTTGCTATTTAAAAATGGTGTGGTAAATTATTGGTCTATTTAAAAATAGGATAAAATACAGTATGTTGTATTTAAAAAAAATGAATTTTTATTCATTATTAATATCGGTAAAAATGCAAATTTTGGGACACATAACGGATATATTACTATAATAGCATGTATCACTTTTAAATACATGCATTGTCTAACCCCCAAAAGTCACGTATCAATCAGTTGGGCACTGTAATCTTCAGCATTTTCCCATGGAGATTTTCCTGAGAAAAAATTGTGATTAATTATTTTCTTAAAACAATTAGATACAGAATTTATGGGGAAGATCTTGTAAACTTAGCTAGAGATTTTGTAGGATCAAGATATGCAATGAAACAGGATGTTCAATTCAAGTTTAATCTTATTCTTTGGTTTCATTAGATCTGGCAACACTGCACTTGCCAAAATATTTTTAAATCTTAGCTTATTATATTATGGCTTGATATTGCTTAATTCAAAAGGTTCTTTTGTCACAGAACTTTTAATGAGGGCACTCAACGCTAGAAATCACCTGCATGTTATCATGGGTCTAATACCGTTTCTATCTGCAGCATGATTAACTTTTAAAAGCCTTTATACGTATTTTATGACAGTTACTTGCAATTATTTAATGTTTATTTAAACTCTGTAGAAAACACACAATGTTGCCAAGGTTCCTTGACTCTTAGTTTTGGCATTTTTTCAAAAAAATACCCTACCTCTTCTATTTTTATGCAGATAAACATCGTCACAATTCCAATAATAAAACAGGGGTCAGTGTCGTTTAAGCTCAGTTCGATTTGAAAAATAAATGTTGAATCTAAAGAACACATTTTGTTTAGTAAGTTTTAAAGGAAAAATCCGAAAAAATGCCTTTTTGCAGAGAAAATGAAATTAAAATTGAAAAAACACATATGTTTTAGGTTAAGTAAAGGTCAGAATTTGCGACGTTGTCGGATCAAAAAATTGTTCTACGGCGCATTTACTATGATAAAGGAATTTTTACAATTTATTGAGGAAAACCTAACGACAACTAAGCAAAAACTAAACAAACTAAATTAAAAGTTTGAAGTTATTTTATTTTTAGTTTTGATTAGTTGTTTCTATAAAAAAACTTCATTTTCTGGTATATGGAAAAAACAACCTTCAAGTAATAACAAAATTAATGAAGACATCCTTGCCTTCTTTTATAAGGAGAAAATCCTAAACAAAACCACATTCGTATCAATGCTCTTTTTATGAGTGTTCTCTCTTTTTACATGTTGGTCAAACCTGTTGCTTTTTATCTTGGGACAGTCCACGAGGCTGATGCCTAGTACCTAACATTACTGTCAGTGTCTCAATCAGGTGAGAGGAGGTTTGTTCACACAGGACTTAAATTTTGGAAATTATGGAGAAAGGAAGCAGGTTCCATAGACTTGTTCCTCTAGGGATGAAGGAATTGAAGAAAGTTGGGAAGTTCGGGCCTCCTACCAACACAGACTGTAAAGAGGATGCACAAAGTTGCTGACTGTTGCTCTGTTAGGGCACAGAAGGAATTATACTGGCCAACTCCTATCTGAGCAGAAGCCGTAGAAAATACCTATAGAAATAGAGATCCCTACAGCTCGACGGTGGGCAAGAGGAAGCCTTTCTGTGAGCGTTGGATCATTAATAAGACAGCTCTTCACTGAATGAGTCAAATGCTAAGAAAATTCTTGTGAGGACATATTCCCAGACATGAGAACAATATACTCTTACATGGGTCTGATTTGGCATACATACCACTGTTGCCCAGGTGGAAGAAGAAATGTTTTCTGGTTCGGAAGAAAATCCAATCTTTTGGATCAAATATGTTTAACATGTAGTTGAGGTTATTCTCAAAAATAGACAAGATTACGCGACTCTTTGTTCACCAGACTTACTTCATCACTATGTAAGGGATGAGCATTTGCAGACTTTTTTCGCGACAGCGAACATAGCTGTGTTTTCGAGGCATTAAACTGATTCAGATTTTTTCTAATCCAGATAAGTTGAGTCTTACATGGAAAAAAAAATGCTTCATAGACCTGCTTGTTTTCGAAATCTGGGATTACACGGTAGCTTAAGAAATTGAATACTGAACAAATTACTATCATTAATAAAACTAGGTGGATTTTAGATATTTCTATATGAGGCTCCCCATTTATATGAAATAAAGTATTTCATTAATGTGGATGAAAAAATATTTTTTCAGACCTATGTTTATTATGTTTAACAAATAAGTGAAAAAAATATATTAAAAAATATTCTTGTAGCTTTTTAAAAAAACTCAGGCTAAAGTTTATGAGCCTATAACAGAGTATGGAACCCTGGATACCGTTTGACAATTTACAGTTAAATAATTTAGTTCTCGTTTAAAGGTATGGATATAAAACTGTGAATTAGCTCCTTATTAACGTGTTAACAACACTTTAGTCTTTTGCGAAATTTGGCAACTCTGTGAAAAGCTTGATATTCGGTGTTTAATATAACTTCTAACAACATTAAAATTACTATCTTACGTTAATAAAGTTTTTGTTCACCTTTTCATATCTTAATCATTTTAGATCTTCTTATTCAATTTTTTAAAATTGTAGAGTGTACAATTAAATTGGCTGTTCAAAATACAATAATATACAAGGGTGTCTTGTTTGAAAAAACTGAATAATAACAGTTGGCAGACCTTTATATTTTTCTTCAACTTTTTACAGAATTTTAAAGTAAAACATTGGTGATCAAAGCACTACTACTTAAAAAAAAAAAAACGCATTTTTTCAAAGTCAGAATCAGGCATATCCCAAGGAGTTTAAGGTGTAGCTGATACAAATACGCCAGCCCGTTCAAATCAAACATATCAGCCCAGTGGAAAATAGCTGCTCAGAGTTGGCCCCGCCGATTTTGCACGTGCTGAGAAAATTCCGAAAATAACTATAATGTGTTGCCTACTTACACACTGATAAATCAGGTGTGTAGTTGAAACAACATTATCTTTATGAGAGCCGTATTAGTTTCGATTGTTTTGCTTTGTTGTGATTATATTTTGTGGTTACGAAGTTTTGGATTGATCAAAACCTTCTTATTTAGTGATTAGTGTTTATTAATTAGCGGTATATAATTTTGTGTTAATTGTTATTCTTATAATATCGTAACAAAAAATAACTAGAAGAAGTTATGTTTTGTCTTGCAAACCCAAGGATAACATACCCCGTCTTTTTAACTTTAGTGGTATTTTTTATATTTAAATTAGGTGTTTCTTATAAGACGTAACGTTAGTGTCTAGGGTAATATATGAATATATCAATTGAATAATAGAAATGATAATTTCATAGGAAATATTATTGTTGAAACATAAGGGCGATCATTAACTATCTTTGGATAGTTCCACAATGTTTCTGTATTTCTGTGGATTAGTATACAAAAATAGGGTTAACATTTTTTATGATTTCATTAATAATTGTTTATCATAAACTGGGCTGGGTAAAGTAAATTTTAAGTATTTTAGGTCCCTCTAATTAATGAAAATTCTACAATTTTGGTACGGTTTTTGGGGCCTTTGATTACAAATCTAAAAAAAAAAAATTACAAACGTGTTTCGTTTTCGAGATATTCATCATCAAAATCAACAGAAAATCAAATACTAACCTGTTACACTATTCCTCTTCTTTTTTAAAGTTGTTGGTTTTACACCGGTCAGCTTTCATCTTTACAAACTACCTTTTTAAAACTTTTTATATTTGAATTTACCACCATTTTTACTTTTATTTTTTAAGCAAATATAGCTGCTGCCTTTAGAACTTAAAGTTCGATTAATGGAAAAGATGTAAAATAAATAAAAATACAAGGTTTTAAAGGTGTTTATAAGATCGTGTGCACTTAAGTCATAAAAATCAGAGTAATATTACAAAAATGGGAGAATATAATTAATGGGTTAGTTCATTTTCAACTTTTGATAGTAGAGAATCTCGAAACAAAACGATGCAAAATATTTTCGTTGTAATCAGCCTCACTTTTTAATACCATTGTTTAAAAGCATCGAGTGGATTTTTGGTTTTATCGCATTATCAACTTTTTATGTCGACATACTGTACACTAATATTTGAATTATTAAATGGATGCTCAGGTACCAAAGGTTGCATAACAATTTTAACCAACAGCGGATTCTGTCTCCATGAGATGGACATTTATTAAGTGAAAATATACACATACCTAAAAAGCAGTTATAAAATGTTCTTTTATCTTCGCCTTCTAATCTTAGGAAAAGGTCAAGGCTCATTTTACACTATCTTGCCCTTCTTTATCTAGGTAATTTGATAATTATAATACTAATATACAATGTTGAAATTTATTTTTTCAAAAAATCGTTTTTTTATTTATTTACAAGATTTTGGTAGAAATACAAAACTTTAAAAAAATATCGACCATTTAAATAGAGGCTGTGATAGGTAACTTCATCTATTCTTTCCATATTCATATCAGATGAAATATAAAATCTAATATTACAATAATTTTTAAATATTCTATTAGTAGTATCCTTTAATACCCAACAATTTGTGCAAAAAAAATAAAAGAAAAACGATGAATGTTGGAATTTGACTGTTTGGTAGTGTCAGTTTATAGGTAGTAACAAAGATTATGGAAATCCATTGCCCTGACCTACTATTTCATTGCGCAAATTCCGCGGGGCCCAACCCTCCTATTTCGCTGCCCTGCACGGCCTGGACAATTTGTTCCACTATTGGGCTTCCATACACACTTTCAAACTTCCTTGTTTGTAACACATTACCTAAGTCAGTTTTATGGGACTCATTTCTCTTCAATCCTGAGATCTTCTGCTTTGATTTTAGTTATGTGGGCCACCAAAAATAACTTTCACATATATTACAGATCCCAATATAAACGCTTTTTCTAGTGAAAATCAGAATCATTTGAACAACCTAGGAAATGTTAAAAATAAAATTTTCTTTTAGCTTTGACAGCCTAAATCTCTGAATTTTAATAAAAAATAATATATTGATATTTAAAAAATTATTTCTCTCTAGCAATTATTCATTAGTTTGAACATTTACTGAACACATAAAAAGATCAATTTCAAAAAATTTCTTTCTTTATATTTGGCGTTTTTGCAGGCAAAATTCTGTTGAATTATGATTATATTGAACTTTTACCTTTATGAAATACACTTTTTAAATGCGGCAAAAAGCACACAGCAAAAGTGGAAAATACCACCATCAGGGCGTGCTCTCATTATTTATGAATTTTTTTAATTTTCTACAATACAAGTAATTCTATTAAAAAATTGTTTTTTAATAATTTCACATTTTGTTATCAAGTATACCAAAAAAATCTTGGAAGTTCTTGTCTATGTCGTATGGGTTACTAAGGTTCACCCCGTTATCGTCTTCCAATCTATCAGCACGGTCTACCGATTGGGCTTAGCAAGAGCCGAGCAGCCCGTCGACGTGGTTTACATCCTTCTGCTAAATGTCAGCCTTACTTAAGGGGAAAATTCAAAGATTTCGAAAGTGTCATGACGATCATTCTCTGGTTTCTGTCTGTTTGATGCAGTTTATTGTAAATGTGGGCCCCGATATGGTGTAGAGCTAAGGCAATGGTTGAATCCTATATTAGGAATAAAACCAATGATAAAGGGTGGCTTGTTCTCTTGGCAAGCCTGATGCACTGTTGCTAAACTGACGATTGTCCGAGGCAGCAACAAGAACAAACAAAACTTTTGTCTGCTACAGTTATGTCGGGTGTAGATAATGAAGAAAGTTTTTTTTGGAATTATTTTACAACAATTGGTTGTCTCTCAATTTTATATTTCAAAGAAAAGATTATAAGTTAAAAAATATGAAAGAAAGTTCACAATGATCAAAAATGACTGAAAGGAACGAAGAAGGTACAGAAGCTCTTCTTAATGAAAAGATAAAGCATCAGTGCTGGATAAATGTCTTGGTTTAACAGGACATAGACCTTTAATGAATAATTATTAATTTATTAAATATCATATGTTTTAAATCACTGATGTTATCAGGTTATGTTTTTAAGTAGTAGCATCCAATGAAAGCATTTTAGTTGTAGAGTCCTTAAGAACAAATCCGATTTTAGAGTCCTTTTAATAACTTTGTTTTTGCCATCTTTTAAATCAAACCCAACATTTAAGTTTAGTGACAAATATTTATATTTTAAACAATAACTACATTATAATTACAGTGTTTTTTTAATTGCTGCTTTTTTAAATGTGTCCAGAATTTTTCTATATTTTACACGAACTTGAAATGTCACATAAAATATATTGCAGGTTTTCAAGACTTAGTAAACTCATTATTACAGGCCACCAAAAAAGTTTTCGTAATAAATGGTAATATGTGGCCAATGCTTGAAAATAAGTATTGTTTCGACCAAACACATTGTAAGGGTGTGGGGTATCAAACAAGAAACAACAACAAATCATTCGTTTGAATGAGCAGTGTTTAAACTGTGGTTTCAGAAAGCAAAAATAAAGCTTTCAGTATCTCATTTAGTAAAGAAATACATTAGTTAAAATATATTCCTAAAGTTAAATTAAAATAATATTAAAATAGAATTAACTAAAGAAAGTATATTAAGGAAAACAGCTTTGTTAGTTTAATACATCAAAAGTGTGTTTGTTAAATGTCTTTAAGAATTTAATGATTTAAGGTAATAATGGGATGTTTTTTCTTTATTTTGGTGGGAGTTTATGACGATGAAGTCAGACTTTTTAAAACTATTATTCATACAGCTTGGTTTTTGCATCAATAAGTAATCTTGTTTTACACAGGTGCTCCTTAAAAGACCTTACTTTGTGCTAATATTTAAGGGGTGATTCTTGGACTTATTTCAGCTTTTCCTATAGCGGTTGTAAGCTTTTTGAAAAACAGAGGTGCGGCTATCAGTGTATTTTTTATTTCTCCCAGTGGCGTCCGCCTTTGAGTTGTGCATTGGATATTTTTCGAGAAAAAATTACTACGCCATTGCTTTTCTTTAAATAAAATTACTTTTTAAAATCCTTATTCAGAGATCAGTTGATCTCCCTGGTTTTCTCTTTGTCCAACCACCATAGTTTATCGCTTAAAGATTTAAAAATTGTTTTCTTTCTGGATCAATTCCTCAAATTTAATCACATTTTGTTTATATCGTTTGACAAAACTGACCTTCCCCAAAAATGCTACATTCCTTTCTGCCAGGAACACCTAAAACAGTTATGGATCCAAGTAAAGTCACGAGAGAGATGAACACAGGGAGGGTTCTTTCAGCCACTACTGTGGAACTTGGTCCCTAGAGCAGCCTCGTCAGCCACCTCGCCAAGGAAAATCTCTACCACCCAGCATACTACAAGCTTGGTCATACTATCCTCAGGACAATTCGAGAGCGTACTCTGCAAAGGATGCAGACTGTCCTCAGGATAATAGAAAAATGGTATGCTGCTCTTGCATATCCATCAACTTACAAAGATAGAGATGGTTCTCTTTTCAAGGAAAAGGAGGATGGTAGACTTGAACGCTCCTGGACTCCTAAACACACAACTAAGCTTTGCTACAAGAATTAAAATACCTTTAGAATTAACCTTTAGTAAATGTAAACTCATACAGTTACCATGGAGAAGAATCAAACTTGCCATTTCTTATAAGCAGTGTCTTCAGATGTGACAGATCCTGGGGACTGTCCTAAGTCACCTTTGGATCCATATCACGGCCATCATAAGGCCTATACCTACAGGTGCTTTCTTGTCTGGGGGCAGCTTAGCAGACGACCGTTATCCAGCTAGACCATGAGGCTAGGCATTGCCAGCACCACCAGACCGCTTAATAACCATACTAACTAGGCCATGGAAGTAATCGCTAACCTTACACCCACCAACGCATGTTGTCAGGGTTATTCGACAGTTATGTTGCGCACTCACACTGTTATGATGCCTGACGTAGAAGTTGGCGCACAGAGGCATCGTTTGTGGAGTGAGCAATAGGTCCTTCCTGCGGGCGAAAGTGGAAAGCAAAAGAAGGGCTACAAGGATGTGAATTTGTAAATATAGATTAAAAATCATCAAAATATTTATATAACTTTTTATAAGACAATTTAAAAGCTGTATTTTTGTTTAAAAAGTTTGTGTATCTCTTACAGTGTTAAGATATCAAACGATTTAAATTTAAATTAATTGGCGAGTTGCAACGTCAACTTGTGGAACTATAAATCATTCAAAAAGTTATAAAAGTCATATGTAATAAGATGAAAGTCAGTTATTTTTGTTCTTTAACATTTGGTCATTTATTTTTTTAGTTTTGGGCTGGATATGAAGGTAATGGGGATAAGGCAGAACTTATACAGAGAAAAAAAAAATATACAATTTATTACCCTAGTCACTTAGTTTCCAGTTCTTACATAAAAAAAGTGTGATGAAACGGACCAGCTAAAAGTTTTAGTTCTTAATTGAGCAGTTTTTAACAGTACATCTTAAAAATAACTAGTCGTGGCTATTTAGTTACTTATTAAAAAAATAAAATTTAAGATAATGAATAGATGAAAATAAAAATTATAGAATTATTCTCTCCAATCTGAGACCATTGAATGCTGTTTTCCTTTATAGGAAGAAAATATTAAAAAATATATATTTATTTTATATATACTAAAAGAATATTTTTATTTATTCTTTTCGATTTTATTTACTGGTTTATAACAGGGAATAAAACTTTTATTCAAAAGTTTATTAAAAATAAGAAAAAAGTATACAGTGTATCCCCCAAATTGGTGCAGGGAATGTGGATCTTGAGCTCAATAGATGAAAATCTGTTCGTGGGAAAGTTTTGGACAGGTTTATGTTGGTAAGCTAATCCCGTTTACTTCACAGTTTTGTCTTCAGGTTTGAAAATTTTGAAAAAACAGGCATGCATTTTCGAAAATCAGGCTATATTTTATAAGTGAAATTTTTGATCGTAAACTTCACTACTAGCAACTTTTTTGTGAATTTCACTGAGTAGTCAATTTTCATTTCTGCGTTTCGGGTTTTTAGAATCATCTGTCTTTATTTTCATATGGACATGTATTGATTTTACGCAGCTAAATAGTGCTTTTTATTCTGATTTCAACAATGTATAACATCGCATAATTTAGAGTTTATAAAACTAATTTTTTCAAAAAACGCCTTTTCTCAGTTGATAAGTTGGCGAACCTCATTTTTTGTAAACAATAAAATGGTAGTAATTGGCAAAATAGATAAGCTGAACAGATATTTTTATAAAATGGGTTTAACGAACATAAGCTCTGGCATTAATACCGTGTTACAACAAAATGTATTGGCGCCCATATGAAAAATCAAAGTTGATGAATCATCGTCAACTTTACTTTTTCATATGGGCACCATATTGGATTTTCATATTAAATAGTGCACTTTATTCTTGTTTTCAACAATGTATAACATGTGTCTAATTTAAAGGTTTATAATCCCTTTAAAAACAAATATTTTATCAGTTGGATTGATTCCGGCGTGTCATCAGCGTCATTATCAAGTTGGGCTCAACGTTATTAATAAATTTTGCATAATTTACAAATAATTGGCTATATAAAAAAGCGATATTTACAGCATTATTTCAAAGTAATAGAAATGTTAATATAGCTGCGCAAACGCATTTCATGAATTTCTCGAAGGCAGCATCCTAAACTAACATACTTTCGAAACTGGTTACAATTTGCTTAAATTCGGAAGTTTTAAAAAACCGACTCAGAAGTACGTTAAAGAAAATCGACAACGGATGCTGCGGTTAACCAACATTTTAAAAAAATCCAACATCTAGTGGTGGTCTTTGATGAAAATTCCATTCCTAAGTCAACCATTCATGGGGTGGTTCGGACCTATTTAAAAAAATTCAAATTATTAATATCTTGTGAAAATATAGTTAACATTTTGAATTTTGGATTAGTTGTTTGCTCTTCATTTTAAAGTGGGAATCTGGTTTAATCCCTTTCATTATTTTGTTTCACTTGTTCAATTCTTGTTTGTATCACGGTATTAACGTTCTCATTTATGTTCATGAACCCAAACATCTGTTCAGCTTATTTATTTTTCATTACTAATATTTTGTATATTAAAAAAAAAAAAAATGGCCCAGTCATGGAATCAAGGCCAACTGAGAAAATATTGTTTTTGAAATAAATGAGAGTTATAAACTCTTAAATAATAACATGTTATACGTATTGAAAATCAGAATAAAAGCACCTCTGCCCATAAAAATCCAATGTAACGTCATAGCAAAAATAAAATTGATGAAATTCAATGTTCTAAAAAAGCTAGAGCATAGAAATGAAGAATTATTTATCGGTCTGTTATCTCTCTAAAAAAGTTATTATGGAAGGACTTTACAGATTTGAATTTTCATATAAAAAAAAATATGGCCGATTTTCGAAAATGGATATTTCAGTTTTTCAAATTTCTCAAAAACCTGGATGAATTCAAACCGTGTGGTAAACCAGGATTAACTACTAACATAATTGTCAAGCTTCACTATTAATGATTCTCTATCTATAGTGGTTCAGTCCCCATCGTCCACACCATTGGAACCTACTAATAAGTTAAAACCAAAGACTGACGCAAAATAAAGATTTTGAGCCAGTCAAATTGGCAAACCCGGTGAATTAAATTTGCCTCGAAAGTTATATTCATTTCAAAAGAATGCATTTAATAACAATGGTATCATCGACCTTTAAACGATATTTAGTTGGTCAATTTCAAGAAGATACGTGGTCAGTGAGCTATTGCTTCAGTATCAAACCGTGTTACTGATTTCAAACCAGTGTTGCCAGATATCCATAGAAAAAAAACAGAATTTTACTAACTGGTTTATAATATTGTTAAATAGATATTTATAATAATATTATAAACTGATTGAATGAATTTAATCAAAGCGTCTATATATTCTTATATGTCTTTGGTTAAAACAGAGCTGGATACCCTATTACAAGTAGCTCAAGCAACTAATTATATCAGTAACGATAATTTATTTCTTCCCTATAAATATGTTGTAACTTAAAAACAAAATAAAATAATAGCCCAAACAAAATTTAAGCAAAGACATAATACAAAAATAAATAAATAAATCAGAAGCATAGAAAAACTAAAATAAAAATCATAGGCAAGAGTATCATTCATGTTCTATTTAGAATATAATGATAAACAAGCAGACAATTAATTATGTCTTTTTAACTTCTAGACATCTCCTAGACCGTTTCTAGACAGTGGTGTCGTTCTGAAATAATCTAGAGGCACTAAAAAGAAATACACAAAAAATCCTGAGACTATAGGTTTGTTCCAACTTCAGGAGCCCAACCTCTGCTAAGTAAGCGATCTACGCACCGACCCAGTTAAATAAACCCACTTCAACCATTCATTTGTGATACTCTTGCAATCTCTTTTACTTTATTAAAACTTCGGATCGTTTGGGTTACTATCAGAAGGGTCATTTGTGCGCTCAACTTTGTCGTTTTTGTACAAGTATAAATCACAGTACAAAGTCGTGGTTCACTCATTGATCGATCCTAACAATTTCGAAACGTGCTGGCGGAACAGAACTGTCGGTTGGAACAAACCTTTATATTAATATAGGTATTATCCATCTATCAATATATCAATAAAAGGGCTGGACATAAAATAAATATAGCCGCCCTAAATAATACTAAAGGCCTTTAAGATGAAATAAGTTATTTTAGCATAAGTCATAAAGCTCAACGCTTTTCGCCACTGCAGTAAGTTGTTGCCCGGCGAGAGCTGTGCGAGTCAATCAGCTGAGGGACGTAAAAGTGTTTTTGCTGAGTGCAGACAATATTTTTGTGAAATACCCAGTTAATGGCTAAGCATTATATAGTTATTTTCACATATTTTTATTAACACTAGTATATCGAATTCTATTGCTGATGTTACTGTCAGGCTTAAGGCAAACTCATTCATTAAACTAAGTTCTACAAAATAATTGCTGGTATCCTTCGAGATTCCTCACAAAAGCGCTGGTTTAAATTTTAATTAAGACAAAAATAAATTTAAAAATAGAAGGGATATGAAGAAAGAGTCTTCTAGTTAGTGCCAGATGAGTCAAGACTAATTTATGAAAAGGCTTGTACGGTGATTTCATGAAACAGCTGATGTTGAAGGCGATTTATGGACTGTGACGACTCATAAAGATTATCGCTCCTCTAACCCAATGTGGGATTATATTGAATTTCGACAAATAAAATTCAAATAATGAAAAAGTGTAAAAGTTCATTTCTACGAATTTTTGTTTAATCAATGTACCACCAGGTGATTAATGTACCAAATCAAGAAAAAATTCTTGGGAGAAGTTAATGTAGTTTTGTATTTCAAAATTCTAATCGATCTTTTTGTTCAACTTTAAATGATGATTGTTTGTGTTGCAAAATTCGAGGCATTATTTTGTTGTTGTTTATAATAGCTATTTTGTATCAAGAGGGCGTTACTGGGGCCTATATTACCTGAAGGTCAGGCTGGCCCGGGCCTCTGGCTTGAGGCTAGATTCCCCTGATGTGCATTATAGTCAGTGTAGCTCAATCAGTGCCTCTAATGCTTATGTTTTAACAAAGAGGTTTTCAATGGCTAATTACATTGTTTATTCATAATATAAAATAAGTTGCCTGTACCGCCTGCATCGTAGATAATGACTAGTGTTGATTGACTTTGATGTTACTGTCAGTTAGTCAGTTGGCATTTTGATATTTAACGATTTGCTCAAAATGGAAGAAATTCTGCAAAATATAAGAGAAAAGGCCATAAAAGCGACCGAAATCTTTTGCCAGTTAAATCAAAGGCAACAGTATGAGTGTGGGAGTATAAATATTAGTCTTTGGAAAGATGCGAACATAGTTGCCCCAAATAACCAAGAAACGTTTAATATGTTTCAGACATAGTAGTTATGATTTTATTTTTAAAACATATGTTTAACAAACTTTATTATTTTTAATTGGCGATACAGTCCGAACTCTCTCTGGACCCGAAAATCTTCCACCTCAGGTCTCCTTGATGGTCTATAGTGGGCATTTCACAATACCATCGTCTCATATTTTTAAAAGTTAAGTCGAAAGGATACGTCCCGAGAGTCTAAAGTTTTGGAAGGAGAACAAATATTAAAAAAATTTATTATCGGGCTCCTGATGATATCTTTTAGTACACTAAAGTCATAGTATGGGTGTTTTGGGGTTCGGACAGATGAGTTGGTCAAGTATTGATGACAGTCTGGAAGATAGAGGAACAGTGTGGTTATAAAGGTACAGAAGAACTAAAACTTCAACTACAAAGTTTTACTATCATTGAAGAAGATTTAGGCGCTTTAGAATTTAATAAAAATTACACAACAATTAGACCAAGCTGGAATAAGAACAGATATTAACCTGTGAAAGGGTCGATCTTACAGTACAGCCCATTGGAAAAAACACCACAGGAAGCGTCCCAAACATTGATCTAAAATTTTAAAACTGAATCGTGGAAGGCGCTTACCGACCACTGTTTGCATTCGCACATCGTCAACACTTGTTGAGGCGGGTGCTTCGTTAAACACTAAACAACATGGGAAATGGAAGAGCTCTTCAGTAGCTGAAGGATATATAGAAGTGTTTCATCCAACAAAGTAATAAAAATGATTGCCAATTCAGTTAATTCCGAGGTTAATTCCGTATCGACTATTGAAAATTCTTTAATGGACTGTTCTTCTATACAAATGGTGCTGTATCCCAAAAAAACACAAACCATTCTATAGTGGGATCAGCTGTTTCAGGACCATTTCAAATTGTAATTTTTATTTTTGGAAATTAATTAATTTAGTATTGTTTAAAGAAAAAATTATTTTTGGCATAAACTTGATCTTTAACATGAGAGAAATACTTTGGAGTGGATAGCAATAAATTCCATATTAAACAATAGGGCATTATAGCCCGGGCGGCTACTCATGTCCGCCATAATCGCCCTAGGTGTGATGTGGGTATTATTGCTGTCATAACATATTCTGTTCTAAGGTATTATAGATCCAATAATAGATGGGTAAAACAACAGTTTACAAATGAGCGCAATTTGTTAACAAGCGGCAGCAAGGGCGTAAAATGCAAATTTCAGAGGGTACGGCTATTTATGCATTACAAATCAATATGCCTTCACAATCTTGCTCATTTAAATCAAAATCATTTCTCAGTTTGACTACAAAGCCTATTTTTTTAATTTTTGAAAAGTCCACCAAGAACTTTGAGCAACCCAGAGAGATGAGTGTGATTGTTCTTCAAACAATCTTGTGGAAATACCTATAAAGCATTGAATCTATACCAATCTCAAATCAGTTCAGGTCAGAAAGAATCTACTATGTAAGCGTGGAAGGATCATTTATAAAATGATTAATATAGACACCATTTTACAGACATGATAACAATATTCTGCCTGGGCTACTGACAATTACTTCGATTAAAGGGAACTAATGCTAGGTCCAGGAATTAGAGCTTTTTTAAAGCTGCTCTGGCTATGTATTTGTGTGTTAAGACAAGTTAAGGTTATTCTCAAAAGAACGTTCACAAGGTTAAATGACTCTTTTTGCAGAATTTACTCTCGCATAAGTCTCATAAATGCAAGGATAAAGTATTACTAAACTTTTTGCAAAGCGAATGTAGTTTTGAAACTAGACTAGACATACAGTTTAATTCAATATTCATTCAGTCTTAAGAATTTAATCATAGAGTAAGGGTACTATCGTTAGCAAAACTATGAATGGGATTTGGTTGTGAAAAACAGAAATTATTCAGTGTTTTTAAAATTATATATTATATATACCGGTCCAAAGCTTTAAACTAATGAATTATATCTTTGGGATCAAACGGATAAATTACTCTAGCCATAATTCCGTGTTAACATTTTGTAACTGAGAATCTAAAAGAGCGTGCCTGATGTTATAGTCTCTTCAATTGTTTCATTTAGTTATTGTAAAAATAACAGAGCAGATAGTTTATGTTTCGTTGGATAAGCAAACGGATGAATTTCTAGTAAATGGGCTGCAAAACCCACGTTATATTCAGCGGGCTTTAAGTGCCTATACAGATAATTCCACTAAGCTTATTGGAAGGTACTAGATAAATGTGATGCAGTTTCGAAAATTCCTTACTTATCGGCGACAAAAAAATGGATTCGCCAGAATAAAACAGATAAGATCTAAAAGTGGCGCCACTCAAGCACCCAAATTTTTGAGCTAGCAAAGGTGTTCCCGTCTCTTATTTTTAAGAAACGGGAAACCGTTAATTAAGAGAGAGTCATTGTGCACGATAGAATGATTTCAGTTTGGATAGCGTAATTTCTTCTAATCACTGAAAAAAACCTTCAGGCCTCTTGTCAACTGCAAGCGTAATATCTGGTGACTCTCTGGCAGCGTCGTTCCTGGATAACGTATCGCTGGACCGAGCGCTCGCGGCAGAAAGGGATAGATTTTTTGAAGTGCTGTGGGTGATATTTATAGCCCATTTGATAAGTGCTATAAGTTCCACGCAACGTGTTACTTCTATATATAACATTAACTTTAATTAGCAAAAACTGCTTAAAGCAACTTTACAGTCTGCCAATTGTTGTGACATCATTAAATTGCTGATCCCAAAAAAGTTACAGACAGACGGTTTCTCAAATAGAATAAAGCATACTAATGCTGGTTTCACCAAAAAAATCCTTAACTAAACACCTTTACAGTCTATGACACAATTTAGACTAATGTGTACATGAGATTGACAATTCTAAGGCAGACAGTGTTTTCAAACAATTTTTACAGTCTAACATGAATAAATAACAACTTTTACAATAAATATTTCATATCAAATTGTCTTGCCCATACTAATTCCACAGAAGTTTAAAGTGTGACGGAATAGTTAACTTATAAAAAAACTTATAATAGTTGCTCAATTTTTACAGTCTTACCATTCTGTTTTTCAAACAATATTTAGGTAATAATAAACCCAAGCTATTCTTGAATGGCAGACTATTTATACAAGGTAGTTTAAAAATGGTTATTTTATTAACATGCAAAGTTAGACATAATAATTTATTTGATAGAATCATTTATAAAAATATTTTTTTAATGGTTGTCACATAACACAAAGCGCACTCCTGATTAATTGAGTTTATAACAACGTCACCTGCTTGTTTGCCTACTTTGCACTTCTCTTTGATATATTAGTTTTCGAAACTGTTTTAATATAATATTTTCTTATATTACTCCATTGTTTTAATGTGAATTTTCTGTGTCTTACAAATTCTATCAAGTACTTTTACCATGGCCAACTATTTTGTAAAGCAAGCAAACACGGAGGTTCAGGTTCAGTTCCTCCGCATACCTTTCTTTTTTAATTTATTGTCCTAGATATTCATAAATAAGAGATTTAAATATATATTTGAATTGTTTATTAATATTAATTAAATTAATTTTTCACAATTTTAATTTTTATTAATATTACATATTTTTATCAAATGTGTGGGATATTTTACAAATTATTAGATCAACTTTTGAGCTTTTTGTGTAGAGATTTATGGATATTTTTACTAAAAAACAGTTATAGTTTTTAATGTTATACAAAAAAATGAACTGTTTAAAAATTAATTTTGAAAAATATTGATGTTAAAAAATAAAGCTTTTAGAATCCAATTACGTAATGTAATGGTGTGAAACTCTGAAAACCTCAGTTTTTATTCTAAAACTATTCAAATCAAATTTTAATTACACAGAAAAAATAAGAGTTAAATAGGGGTCAAGTGTTTGATGTTTAAGAAAAATTGATTAATTACTTATTCATGAATTGCTAATGTCTAGAAACAGTCTGCCTTATGAAAATTCATCAATCAGTACACATTAGTCTAAATTGTTGCTTGGCAGACTGTAAAAGGTGTTTTTAGTTACGATTTTTTGCGAACTAGCAATTATTATGCTTTAATTACCTTTATGGAAGAGCACGTCTACCATATAACTTTTTGTGGTTTGATCTAGTCAAGCTCCAGAATTTAGTTTCGTAATAACAGAGACAAAAAACCCTGAACACGGTAAAAAAAAAAACACAAACCTTTTTAAAAAAACTTTTTTTTTCTTGACAGTCAGTAAATTTTTTCAAAGGGTTAAACAACCACGGACGTTTGTCAAGAAACCTTTTAAAAAAAAAACGTCAAATAAAAAAAGTTCCTTTTTTTTGGGAAAAGAAAACTGTGTTAATCAATATCGTTAATTTAGCCAATACTCTTTTACCTTTCCCAATGCGAATTCCGGGAAAGCTTAAATTACTTACTTCACCATATTTTTAAAAATCATATACTTGTCGCAAACAAATTATTTGTCCTCTAATAAGCCCATAAATAAAGTTCAAAATTTCAACAAATTTTTGAAGAAATTAAGCAATTTTCATTTAAATTTTGAATTTCAACACATTTTAAGTGTATTTTATATCTCAAATTAAACATTTACAAAATTTAAAATAATTTCTTTTGGTTTTTAGGTTTTTTTAGGTGATGCATGTCAAAGGGTAAAATTGACTCTGTGTATGAGTTTTAATCAAAGGGGTTTGAGAGGGGGGGTTTCCCTTGTTTTCTTAATATTTTCATAACACCTCCTAAAAGCAGAAAAAAAAAATTAATTTTGTCAGAACTGTCTTTTATAATAATTTACCCTTAGACTAGAATGTTAAATATTAAAAACTGCCCTACTTTTTATACAATTTACGTAATTAAGGTCTTTATTAACCCTTATTCATAATAATGGGGTAAATATTGGGTTTGTCTTAATCCAATAAGCCTCAGTTTTATCGTTCTTGTTTCTTTCTTCGTCTCATTGAGACCGGACCCAAAAACCCGGATCTCTGTCTGGGCGGGGTGTGCGCGCCGTGCCGCTCCCGGCGGTCAACGAAATTCAAGCCGCGCTCCATGTTTGCTGCTCATGTCCTCCGCTTCGATAATTCTGACGAAACTCCCAAAAATAGTTTGGGGAAATTTCTAAAATAATAAAAATATTTAAATTATATTAATTGTATCCCAAAAAATCAGATATTTCTTTTTAAGGTCCCGGGAAAATTGTTAAATATACAGGTGCGAAAAAACGAAGAAATTTTTTTTTACTTTTACCAAATTATACCTGTGTGGTTTAAGGGAAAAATGAAAAAAAAAAAAAAGTCTCTAATTAAATTTCTAGAAGTTGGTTAGAAAACTAAAAACCCCCTTTTAAAGCTTGTTGCAAAATAACATAAATAAAAAATTTAAAAAAAAGTAATTTATAGGCCTTTTTATCATTGGCAGCCAAGTGATCCCTTGAAATCCAGCCAAGTTTTTGTACTTTTTGATCGACAATGGCTGGGAATGCAGTATTATCTCATTAATTCATTTACTGGAAAAAATCTTTTATGGTGCCCTTTACTATTTATAATTCAGTTGAAGCCCTTATTACCCCAATTAAAAGGTAAACTTAAATGTCTTTTTGGGCGTTTAAGGAAAAAATGAGCTGATTAGGTTTGCATCATTCTTTTTTTATATACAAAAAGTTCTATAATTTTATTTTTTAATTAGCTACCACATATATGCAATTTTATATTTTATTTAAAATTTATTTAAATGATTTATACGTGTACCCCCTTCTTACATACTCCAACACACCCTTCTTTGTTCCTTTTTTAAAACTGATAAAAATTAAAATAATCGTTAAAAACTATTGCATTTAAGGGCCCTTTTTTCTTTATTTCGTATTTCTTTTCTTAAAAAAACCCTCCCTTTCTTTAGTATTTTTTTTATTTAAATATGTGTTTACATGCCCTTTAACATGCTTTTTACAAAAAACATTGAAAAAATGGCTGATCCCAACGCATCCCACAATTGTGAAAAAAAGGCCCTTTGGGGGGATTTTGGATTTAATTTTCTAAAACCTCTATATTCGGTCAAAAAAAAAACAACATGCTATGTTAAAAGATCACAGCAAATTTTGTTAAATTCGCTCTGTAGTTCTTGCACTATAATTATGCAATCCAATTTCCTTTGAAATAACTGACAATTTTGCAAACAGAATATAAAACCTAGATTTTCGAACTTTTTTTCATTTATACTAGAGATCTTAAGCATTTAATCGTTTTTTTTTAAGAAAATCGGATCATTTGGACGCCCTCAGCAATTGTTTAAAGTCATGATATTTTTTTGGTTAAAAACAAATTCAATATCTTCACGAATTTTCACTTTTAATACCACTACAGCTTCAATTATTAGTGGAATTTTTTACGAGCACACCAACATTTTCAAAATTGCTAAAAAATATTTGTGTGCAAAAAAATCTCCAGTTTCTAATTAAAGCTGTGGTATTTGATAAAATTTCCCACCGAAATGTGATATTAGGATATTACAATAAATAAATATATACAGGGTGTTACTTAATGGTATGTCATAATTTGAAGGAGGCATTCCTGGATCGATTTTAAGTCGAAAAGTTCATATAAACGTGGGCCCTAAAATGCTTAGTTATTAAGATACAGGGTGTTAAAGTTTTATTTTCACTTTTTAATACATTTTTCAAAGACGGTTTGAGATATTGAACTGAATTTTGGCACAGGATATTATGGCATAAAAACACACTTTTCAGATGTTCATTTAATTTTTTTGCAACCAGTGGCGTAGCTATAGCGAATTACAAAACAATTTTACAAAAAATACTACGCCATTGACTTGGGAAAAAATTATGGTTTTATAATAATTATCAATCAATTATAAACAAAAATCCCTCTTTCATTTTTGCCGTAAAACTTACCGTTTGGGAGAAATCGTTAATTAAAAAATGTCTTATGTACCCAAATTGCATCTTGAAAAATTATTATTGAAATAAATCAAGTTAGCTTTGCTCGTTGCCAGCGATTGTTGTTTTGTTGTTGTAAACATTATGACACTATTAATTATCATTCTTGACAGTTTGTATTTATTTCTCCTTCGATCTTAAAACGTGCATTTTGCTAGTTAAAAAAATGGTAAATTATTCTAATTTGGAAATGACACAAATGCATTTCCTTTATGGTCTAGCTAATGGTAATGCTGTGGAGGCGCGGCGTTTGTATCAAGAAAGTTATCCTAATCCGCTCTCCCAGATAGACGAACATTTATAACATTCATCGTCGTCTGACTGAATCTGGCAGTTTTAAAGCTAATATTTCCGAGGGAAGGCCCGTACAGTTAGAACACCGGCAGTGGAGGAGGCTGTCACTGCATGCAGTCGAAGAGGATCCAACCACAAGTACGCGAAATAGGTATGGCATTAAACATCTGCTACAAGACGGTATGGGAGATTTTAAGAGATTCTTTGGTATATCCTTTTCACATACAAAGGGTTCAGGCATTGCTTCCTAGAGATTGACCATTACGCAATTTTGAGATGTATTCCAAAAAGTAACAGAAAATCCTCATTTGATGCCAAAATATTGTTTACGGACGAAGCAAATTTTTCAGAATGCAATAACCAATTTCCATAACAATCATTACTGGGCCCAGGAAACCCTCATGCGATTACAGAACTTACATTTTCAGGAACAATTTTCACTGAACGTTTGGATCGGTATCGTATCCGACCATTTAATTGGACCATTTTTTTTACCAGGACGCTTAGACATGGATTTTATAATTTTCTCAAAATATTTGCCTTTGCTTCTTGAAATGTTCCTCTTCAGTTACGGCAACAACTTTGGTTTATGCATGATGGCCTCCCACTTTAGCATATTGGCTCTGCTGAGCATTTAAATAGAGCCTACCAAAATCATTGGTTGACCGTGGAGGACCACAATTTTGGCCACCTAGATCGCCTGACCTGAACAGCCTAGATTTTTATTTGTGGGGACACCTAAAACATTAGTTTATCATACACCAATTGTGACATTAGAAGAACTCAGAAATAGAATTATTGACGGATGTGAAACTATCAAACACGCATGGAATTTTTGAAAGGGTTCGTAATTCAATAGAAGAAGAGCAGAAGCCTGCATAGAGGCGAGAGGTGGTCATTTCCAACATTTTTGTAAATTATGTATGTATTGTATTTAATTGTTATTGCTTTTTTGTTCACTAGTTTGTAAGAAAATAGCTTTAAAATAAATATTTGAAAAATGTATTTAAAATTGAAAATAAAGTTTAACACAATCAAGAATGATAATTAACGTCAGTGTCATAATGTTTACAACAACAAACAACAATCGCTGGCAACGAGCAAAGCTAACTTGATTTATTTCAATAATTTTTCAAGATGTAATTTGGTACAAGATTTTTTAATTAACGATTCTCTCCCAAACGGTAAGTTTTAGGCAAAAATGAAAGAGGGATTTTTGTTTAATTGATTGATAATTATTATAAAACCATAATTTTTCCCAAGTCAATGCAGTAGTATTTTTTTATGTAAAATTGTTTTGAAAAATTCGTCATACTTCACGCCACTAGTTGCTAAAAAAAATTCAAATGAACATCTGAAAAGTGTGTTTTTATGCCTAATATCCTGTGCCAAAATTCAGTTCAATATCTCAAACCGTCTTTGAAAAATGTATTAAAAATGAAAATAAAATAAACTTAACACCTGTATCTTAACTAAGCATTTTAGGGCCCACGTTTATATGAACTTTTCGACTTAAAATCGATCCAGGAATGCCTCCTTCAAATTATGACATACCATTAAGTAACACCCTGTATTAATAAAATAGAATTAGCCCAGTTAGTTACACAAAATAATAAAAAATAAATCAATAGTAGCTTAATCTCTCGGTTTTCCAGATAGTCATTTGGTATATATTTCCAGATAAAAATATATTTTTTACAAGATTCTCGAAGCACTATCTCCCATTAATGAAATTCACATGCATACATTAATAGGTTAAATAAAATACAGTTACGGCCATAAAATTTCGGGCAAAATTTGACAATCGGTGTCAAAATCATTGATTTTTCGTAAACCAGGCTTTCACCTGATAATTATATATTTGAAGTACACAGTCACGTTCACAGGCCTTTTAATATCAATTTCTTAGCTAAAACAAAACAAACAAAGACTTGAAGTAAGCGAAATTCCATTAATTTATACAGAAAACTAAAATCAAATTGAATATCAACTAATAAACTATAAAACAAAAATCAGTATTTTATGATAGCTCCATTCTTTTCGATCACCAAGGCCAATCTTTTAGAAATCGAAGCGAACAATGTTCTAGTGTAATCCTCAGTCAAACTATTCCACGCCTCTTGAATTTGTGCCCATAACTCTTCTTCATTTGCGGGCTGAACCAAGGGTAATAAACTTAACAAGGAGTGCTCGATCCCATGTAAGCCCATATACACCAATTTAAATGTCAATTCGGTATTTGTGACGTAATCCGTTTGCCTGTTTGTTTTGTTTACAAGTAGTATAAAGTCTCAATTTTTTAAAATGTTAGACATTACAGTTCTAATAGTAAGTGCATATCCAAAATAGTTTTAAAGTTGAATATTTAACAAAAATTAATAAAATAAATCTACCTTCTGGGCAAAACGGGCAACCGAGTGACGTCCAAACATAACCTATATCTGCGGACAAATAGTACAAAATCGAGCACTCCTTGTTAAGTTTACCACCCTTGGGCTGAACATGTGTTGACTGGATTTTTTTAACTATCAGTCCCCATACATTTTCCATCGGGTTGACGTCGGGACTTCGCGATGGCCAGGGAAGGATTCTAACCTGGTTGTTTCTTGACCAGTCGGTGACCCTTCGGGATGTATGGACCAGACGGTTGTCGTGCTGATAGATAAAATCATTCCCATAGACATTATAGGCCGCTGGCAGCATGATATTTTGGAGTATTTCTTGATAAGAATTGGCGTTAAGTCTGCCCTGGATATGATGGCAAACGCCCACCCATCCTGCGCCGATACATCCCCAAACATTGACCAAAAAATCTTGAATTTGGGGGTCTATATACTCGCATACTTCAATTAAAACTTGACTGGAAAACTTTTTCATCACTAAATATTACCCTTTCCCAGAAACGTATTTCCCGTGGTAGGTATTCTAGGCAAAATCCAACCCTTTCTTGTTTATTTGCCTGTGTTAAAAAGGGTTTTTTGGCCGCTCGACGGCATCGAAGCTCCGAAAATTTGTAGATGCAGCGCCGTGCTGTTCTGTCGAAGCCAGGAAATGTTGTTTCTACTTTTGCAGAAGAGGCTGTTTTAAAAGGATTTCTTCGAACGCAGCTTATCAGCTTTCGTTTTGTTCCTCGGTTGATATGTGTGGACGACCGCTACCTTCCTTTCTCTCGTGCGAATTTCTATCATGAAATTTTGTTTGATATCATGAACCGAACTCTTTGGCACTCCGACTCTCTCCGCAACAGATTTTCTGAGTAGCCCTCCTCCAGCAATGTAACAACTTGAACTTTTTTTGCTACTGATATGCGTGGCATGGTTCGAAGAACTTGATATATTTTTTGGACAATGACAGATTTCGAATTAGTGTCAAAAGTAAAGGTAAGCTGGTATCTGAAGGCTGTTTTACAACACGTAAAATCGTTACCCGAAATTTTATGGCCGTAACTGTACAATCAGTCGACCTTAGTTACATAAAATTATAAAAAATAGGTTGACAGTAACTCAATCCCATAGTTTTCTACAAATTCATTTAATTACAGTTGGTATCATGGAATCATATTAAGCAAAGTATTCGTGACTTTTGACGTTATTTGACCATAATTATCTAAGTAAAATCATTGCGTTTGACAAATTAAGAATAGAACGGTTTCAGAAAGACGTTTTATGCAAGTTTTGTAAAGAAGTCAACATAATTAAAATGCATCATCAAAACTTAAAATTTTTATTTTATTTATTACAAGAATGCAAGCCAGAAATTTAGGACAAAGTTTGTTTGGGATAAATAAACATAATTTGCTCTAGTGTGTAAAAAATATGGAATATGGAGCTTTTTGTGGATTACTGTAGAATAAGATTGTTTTAAAGTTCTACATATATTTTATGAAACCGGCAATTTATAAATTTTAGTGAATGTGTGGTTGTTTATTCTCCATTAAAGAAAGAAGACGTGGCTAAGAAATTTCATTAAAATTTGGACATTTTGGTTAAAAATGTTGGTTTGTGTTAACATATAGCAACTAACGTAATAATAAAATTTGTTTTTGTAAACTTTGAATTTTAAAGTACATATGTGGTAAATTGTTAAAAAATAATTTTAACTTATAATAGAATAAATTAAGGTTAAATAAAAATGTCATTTCATTTATAATAGTCAAAAATTTCCATTGTAATTTCATGCACCTTACCACAAGGAGAAACATTTCCGGCAATATTTTTAGTTGCTAGGGAAACGATACAAAATACAGGCGTTTAATTGATTAAAAAATACTGGTGTAAAATTAAATTGCAAAATAATTGTGCAAAAACTATCAAACCAAGTTTAACGAAAATGACCGTCATGTTTCAACATATTATGTAGTTTTTTTTTTGGTAAAATATGAAGTTCCTCAGAAAAACCCAACGGGTTTAAAGCAAGGAAGTTTAAAGGTGTATGGAAGCCCACTGCTATGGCCCATTCGATCAAAAAATGTCCAGCCCAGTATGAAAATAAGTATCAGAGTTGGCCCCGCCGATTCTGCGCAATAACAAAATTCCACGAAATAATTTAATCTGTTACCTACTTACACACTGATAAATCTGTGTGTAGTTAGGCAACACATTATACTTTTATAAGAACCGTATTAGTTTCGATTGTTTTGCTTTGTGTGATTATATTTTGTGGTTGCAGCAGTTTTTTGGATTGATAAAAATCTTCTTATTTTAGTGATTAGTGTTTATTAAATTGTGACTATAATTTTAAGTTTATTGTTTTTACTTATAATATCGTAACAAATGACTAGATGTTGATGGTTTTGTCTTGCAAATCTAAGATTATCCCCGCATTTTTTTTGGTAAGTATTTCTTATATTTAAATTAGGTGCTTCTTATGAGACGTAACGTTAGGTAACCGAATAAATAAAAATATATCAATTATGAATTATAGAAAATGAAAATTTCATAGGAAATAGCAGTGAGAAACGTAAGGCAATCTTAACTATCTTTTAGATGATTTCCACAATGTTTGTGTATTTCTGTGGATTATTAAAAGGAAATAAGTTTACATTTAGGTACTTTTATTTCATTTAATAATTTAGTATATTCTTTTAAAGGATCAAAATTATTAATTACTGAGCAGACCAGGCAAATTTTAATTTATACAGGTCCCTCAATTGAATAAAGAAAGTACAATTTTATGTTAAGTTCCTTTTTGCTTTTTCTGTATTTGTTTTAAAAAAAAATAGTTTTGGTTTCTTAACACATTATCAACTTTTTTAAACTCGACATACTGTAGACGCATAATATTTAACGTTACTGTTACAATGGATACCCTAGGTACCAAAGGTTCACTAAACATTATTAACCACTGTTATTCTGTCTCATGAATGTTTGTTATTAGTGAAAGTACATGCCTAAAAGCAGTTATAAAAATTTTCACTTTTAATGTACAACCACAATCTTAGGACTAAACTCATTTACACTATCTTGACCTTCTTTTATCACAAAATTGGTGATAATCATGAAACTATCATACAGTGTTTGAAATTTATTTTTAAAATCGTGTTTTTATTTATTTACTAAGATTTTTGGTAAAAATACGAAACTCCCAAAAATATAAGGCTGTAAAGTGGCGCCATCTATTCTTTCCATATTATATCAGATAATATAAAATCCAATATTACACAATAATTTTAAATATTCTATGGAAGTGTTGTTTACTAACCGACAATCTTGCGCAAAAAATAAAAAAACAGTGAATGCTTGAATGTGACATTTGATGATGTCAACTTTATAGATAGTAACAAAGAATTATGGAAGTCCGGCTCTGATCTACTTTTCATTGCGCAAACTCCGCGGGGCCAATCCCCCGATTCCCGCTGCCCTGCACGCCTGGACAATTTTGTTCTACAGTATTGGGCTTCCATACACCTTTAAACTTCCTTGGTTTAAAGAAACACCTAGAAAACTACGTATTTTTGCCCTTTTTTCAGTTTATTGCTATTGCGCAACAAGCATAATGCAGTTTGCGATTTCTTACTAACCCTATCTCGTGAAAACTTTTCTTCCCCTATAACTTTTCTATACCACCAATACTTACAAAAAAAATGCATTTTTTCTGATTTTTTTACATTCTGTATGTTTAACACACGTTCTGACCTTTCTAAAAGAAAGAAAAGGAATAACTTACTTTTCAATTCTATATACCACCATATCTATTAAAGAAAGCACAATTACCCACCTGTGTGTTGCGAGCCAGAAGTAAAGGTGTCAACAGATCCACTCGGGGCTGGAGGGGCGACAGAAACGACGACGGCGTGCTGATCTAGTCTGCGTGTTGGAGCACCGTCGGCTTGTCTCATCGGATTCTAGCACCCCCCCATCGCGTAGCCACTTGCCACTTGCAGAACTGCTGCATGTCAATACACGTTACGACGCCTGCAAAGAAAAAATTACCGACGTTTATTATTTCTTAAAATGCTCATTACAACGTAGTATACATTACAGCCATTGGGGAACACAATTATCAAGATGGCATTGCCATGATTGTACATATGAGTCTTAGCGCTCAACCAAAATCATTCTATAAAAGTGACATTATTAAGGCCAAATGACGATTGCGTTGTTAAAGTTAGCAATGTCCTTAACAATGGGTTAAATTAACAAAGAGTGCAAAATAAAAAAACTTGACAACGCAGCAACTGGATGACAATAAAATATACATTTATAAACATAAAAGTATTTTAACTCTTTTGTTTTAAAAATAATAGATGGATAATAAAAAGCAGTAAGTAATAAATTTTTTGTAAATAAATAGTTTTTCTAATATTTATTAAATTAAAACAGCAATTTTCTAGAAAAATAAAGCACATATTTTGTCTACTTTAGATGTAATACTACCTAAATTTATCAATAAAATGTTAAAGCATGAGTTCTATTAAAGAACCTGTTAAAAAACCAATTTAAAGAAGTTCTGCTGTATTGGTTATTTGAGTTATCTAACGTACTGCTTGTTTTTGAAGAAAATATATAAAATGACTTTGTCGAAGTCCTATTTTTTTTTATTTTGTGCAAGGTTATTATTATTTTTTAAATATTTTAATAAATTTTTAAAGCAAAATTCCAAACTATTTTTTTTACAAATAGTTAACATTTTAAAAGTTATGCCCCGTTGCCAAGAGTTTTCATTTTTACCTCTTTGTTAAATTTAACACATTGTTAAATCCATTGCTAACTTTAACAACGCGATCTTGACTCGGCCGTTAAACACCTACAACGACGAGTGCAAAAAAGCATAGACCTAGAAGGTGAGTACGGCGGGAAATAATATAAATGGTTATATTCACATTTTATTAAAAGTTTTCCTTATTGGTTGAAAGTATAGTTAAGTTTATTATTTTTGGTTATTTAAAAATAAGGTTTTTGAGGAAACAACAAAAGTCGGTAATTTTTCCTTTATTGGTCCTCTTGAGAGAAGCACAAGTTAATCATAAAGAGATTCCGTATCTAGTGCAATAATATGTATAAGCTTTCCTAGCAAATTTGTTGACTCTTTATAAATTCTTCGTTAATGCTTACAAAACAACAATTTTTAGACCTTCACATTTTTACGCTTATTGAGTATTTAAACTAAATGGAGTAACTTTAAACTCTTAAATATAGAATCTGTATCCAAGGTATCCGGAAAAATGTAGAAAATCTTCCGGATATGATAACATCCGTAAAAAGAATACTATAGTTTGTCCAAGCTAACATTTTTGTGTTGGCTTACATGTTCAAAAACAAAAATTACTAGACTCAACATCAAAATCAGCTGATTGGTGTAAATCACCCAGTAATGGATTAAAGGCGTTTCAATTTTTGTATTAAATTTTTTTTGTGTTTGGGTGTGTTATTTCGAGTTTTAAAGTAATTAGTGAGATTAGAGATTACTCTGCAGTGTTTTTATTTTTTTTGTGTGGACTATTTGACATTTTTTATATTTCATAATTTATTTTATTTTGGACTAAGTTTTTATTTTTATTGGTTTTAAGAAAAAACCACTATAATAGATATTTTTTAGTGTATAAATCACAATGATTACTGTATTTTCAGTTTGGAAAAGCTTCGAAACCCACTTCAGAGCTGTGATGAGTCGGAGGTAAGAAAATATAACCTAATAAATATTTTTTGAAAAATCAGAATAGTGATCCTGCAAAAGGTAAAATAACTCGTTTTAAGAGTATCATAATCTAAAAATACATCCTTAGATGTGCCAAATATTTTAAGAATTAAATATATTTATGAATGTATTTTTTAGGATCCCATAGTGGCAGTTGCTGACAATATAAGAAGCAAAATATGAAATTTTATAAGTAACTTAGGCTTAATGGAAAAACCAAAGATGCAACGCATGAGAAGGAAATTTTCAAAAGGTTTTATGGAAAATGAAGATTTAGGAGAAAATAAAAATCTTTGGGTGTTTCTCGATGAAACCTGGATCTTCTCGAACAGCTCTTTCCGCAGGTCTTGGCAGGATGACGATGTATATTTCAGTGAAAAGGTAAAACATTCTAATGACTAATTATACGCTAGAAAAAAATGTACTTTCCTACACTTAAGGAAAAATTAAAGGGCCCATTTTTTTTAAATCACAAGGTGAAGACTTACAATCCTCTAATAAAATTTTGTTTTGCCTTATAAATTATCACAGTTTTACAAAAAGCTTCCTCAAGCTTAGAGACCTGTTTCTCAGGAATAATTTTACAGCTTCTGCTCGAGCACTTAGTCATAATTCTTCTTTTATATCCCAATTAGAGCAAATTAAAGTCTACTTAGATGCATCCCTTTATTGTCTTCACATTTCCCACTTTTTCCCACCTTCATCTCTAGAGTTTCTGAGACTACAGAAATCTTATCAGTAATTTACATCTGACTTTACTCTAGACACTGTAGTATGTGAACACTTAGACTTTAAGCATAAGGGGTATCCTGAGAAAAAACACATATATGACAGATTCTGTAGATACCCAGTTAGTCTCTTTCTAATGGACATATTATTAAACCTGTAGCTCTTAGACAATATTAAACTACAGAACACACTTGTTGCATTCTTATGAAACATTAAAGTATATTTAATTAAAAAACTAATGAAATACTTATATTTTCCTTAGATACATTATTCTATATGCTGGTTTAGAAAAAGGATTTGTTGATGGTACCAGTAGAAGTTTTAAATCTAAAACAAAAACAGGAGATTACCATGGCGAGATGAAAGCTGAAAATTTTGAGAAGTGGGTTAGAGATGATCTACTACCTAAATTGAAAAGGCCTTCATTAGTCATTTTAGGTAATGCCAGCTACCATAGTAGGTTGTTAGAAAACTGGCCATATAGTGGCGGAAAGAAAGAAAATATGGTTAAATGGTTAAAAAACCGAAATATTTCTTTTGCAAAATCGGCGACAAAATAGATTTTGTGGTGCTTGATTCAGCGCCTACCAAAGTCTCCCAAATCTTATGTCGTCGATGCTCTTATTCAGGAGGGTGGTCATCAATTGCTGCATCATCATTGTGAATTCAATGCTATTGTAATGGTATATATTTAAAAATAATAAGACATTCCCTATTTTATGGGACCCACATTGTTAGTATATTAATAAGGTAAATGGTAATAAAAATCATTTACAAGTTATCTTCTTTTTACTTTTTAGCTTTCTTTTATTAAAATACCTTACTGCTTTTAATAAAAAACTAAATATTAAATGACTATTTCATTTAAACACATTACATCAATGGCCACAGTAGTTGCCAAAATGCTTGAACTCACAAGCATCCATTTACAGTCCAGCTGCTAAAACGCCAAACCTACCACTTTGTCTGCTATCTTATCTTAAAAGTGTCGAGACTAGTATCTGCTGCATGCAGATTGCATACATTTTTCTTTCGTCATTACATACGTTTGCTTTTTTCATAAAAACCCCTGGTGGACACTGCCACTTCTAAAGCCTTAAACACGACCTTCCAACGTTTTTGATAAATTTATTTTATAAAATATAAGCATCTTATTGTGTTAATGATACTTTGAATAAATAAATGATTAGTACTGTTTTGTTTTATTTATTTTATTATTTAATATAGGAAGCAGCTATAGAAATTATATCAGATAAAATAAATCGATTTATCTTTAGGCATCTTTAAAAAAGAAGTAAAATTGCATAATAAGGGATATTGAACCATCCCTTATAGTGAGATATTTTATTAGGATATTTCAATTCAACTGTAAAGAGTTTGCCTGCAAATATAATAAAACATAACAGGTCTGTCTGATATTCAGAAATAGTGTACACTATTTTACATTTTTTTTACGTACCTCGCGCTCTAATTGAAGGTGTATTTAAGGACTAAGTGTAAAATAGTGTAAACTATTTCTAAATAACAAACACTTAATAAATAACTATTAATCTGCACTAGATAGGCGAATATGATAATTTTTAATAAAATATTATGGCCAAACATCAAGCTTTCACAATTTATGCAAATATATAAACAGCAAGAAAAAAATACTGATGAATTTAGTTATTCTAATCTAACAATTTTTTTAAGATATTAAAATTTTGAAACTCCCTTCCCTCAGTACGGTCCTGACTAAAATTCTTATAACAGCCAACTTAAATCTGAAAAACAAAATTTACTAATATGTAGGGATATTCGCATTGCCAACCTAAAAATGTTAGCTTGGACAAACTATACAAGCTCATAAAACTTTTCTCGTATTGGACTCCTCTTCAAAGATATTGGCTCCCATAGAGTTTCAATGGCATTAAGTTTTTTAGGCATAATTATTGAATCACTAGGTAGTTACATCTAATTTTATTTTAACAGGATGTAATACTAAGTAAGACTCTTCAAATTACTATTAAAGAAAATTTTGTCAATTACTTACAGCTGCAGGGACGAAATAGCTATGACACCTGTTGCACCCTTTTTTACATCCTTTACTGATAAGAACTTTGGACAACGTATTTTACAAACCTTCAACTTGACTAAAATTAAGTACTCTTCATTCATGCCATTTATCCTAATGTTTTCAAAAATACGTCACTTTATTTACACTGTAAGTCCTCTAAAGTTCTGTCGGGTTAAATGTGAAAAAGAGGAATTTTCTCCTGTCACCAACATAATAGATTCGATAACAAGTTAAACTTTTAGTTAAAAACTTCGCAAGTGGGTTTAAGATAGGCTCCGTGAAGACTGATACACTGGCGAACAACATTTGATAGGAACAAAGATGTATCATTTATCGAAATGCGCCAAATAAATGATATAAAAAAGTGACGTTTTATTGAAAACGGTTAGGATTAGCGACATGAATGAAGAAAACTTTAATTTTAATCAATAGTTAAAGGTTTGTAAACGACGTTGTTCAAAGTTCCTATTAATATAGGGCGTATAGTCTGTCTCAAAGTATACCGTGTTAGCTCTTGACTTCATTTATGGATTATACCTGCCGACAGCAATAAAACTGCGGATCGGTAGGTATTAAAGGACAGAACATTAGGGACGGACTTTAATAATATGAAGATTTATAATTTTTTGTTTATTTAGGTAAGTATAATCTTAAAATTACATTAAGAAATTAAATGTATGCAAAGTTTTGATAAATTTATAACTGCATTATCTATACATAATTACATTTTTAATCTAAATATCTAAATCTAATTCTGTTTCACTATTAGAGTTATCATTGAGATTAATTACAATAGGATTTATGTTGTTTTGGATAGAAATTTAAGAGTCCTCAATTTTTATAATGTGCTGTAGTGAATTTTTCCAGCTCTCAACTGGTATGTTAGTAATTACATTTTTTATCAAATTTATAACACTGGGACTTAAAGTAGGTGTAACATTTTCTGCTCTGATCTTTGATTTTACTTGGTTCCACAAATGCTCTATGGGTTAAACATACAGTGATACGAAGGAAGCCGTAAGACAGTATGCCCAGCCTGTTCAGCCAAATTATCACATACATATTGTTTTTAAATTGCATATGAATTTAGGACTTCCAAAAGATGCGTTTTTTGCCTAACTGAATTCAAAATAAATATCATTTTCTTACAAATATTCCTGGATTTCAATTTTTGAACTTGATGAAGCTGGTGCTTTGTGTAGCAGACGGCTGTGGTAGCTTGGGTTATCCATGACAATAACACTGTTGTTTGGAATATTTTTTAAAAGATAATTTTGAAACCAGTTTTCAAAAAGTTCTGCACTTGTATCCTCATGATAATCCAAGCTAAAATCCTTAATATTCTTTGCAGACAACAGCAAGCAGTTTGGGACAAATCCGTCTTCTGAACCAGCTGTATTATGGTAATGCGTTTTCCTTTATTTGAAGGTGCTTTCGTCTGACAGTTTTGACTGGAATCAACCCATCCTTTGGATACTGTGTCGTGTGTATCGAACCATGTTTCATCAAGGTAAATTATGGATCTGTTTTCTAATCTATATCTTTTAATTTCTTGAAGGTAATTAAATCTCCAAGTGCGTAATCTGTGCGATTCCATTACTACTTGTCTTTTGTCTATTTGGCGAAATCTTTAAATCCCATTTCACAAACAACTCTATGGAGGGTGGCACGGATAATATTTATATTGGTTTCGTCTTCGTCTAGCTTCTTTTTCAGTTTATCCAAGGTAGGAATAACTCCGCTTTCATAAAGACAATATATTTTCCTTCTTATTAGGTCCTGATCACTATTGTCTATACGGTGAGATTGAAAATCACTACGTTTTTTTCTTTTGTTCAATTCTTCACTAATAATAATATTCCTTATCGATGATATTGGAGTTTTTGTAAGTAGACAGGTTTCTTTTAAAGCTTCTTGCTTAATTAGGCCTCTACTGATTAAAGCTTCATACACATTTTTCACAACCTGTTTTGCATTTAATGACAAATTATTTCAACGCGACATAGTTATATTCTCTTAAAACAACTTTTTCGAAACGCACAGTAAAAACGGTTATTCAATCCTGCCACTAAAATATTAGCCAAAATATTTATATGCCTAATGGTTAATACTCAAGAAATATCTGGCCCACCCCTGCCCTTATGAACAAATGGGTTTACCCAATAATATAGATAATAAAATCGTTAAAGGTATGGTCCGTCAAAAGCCATAACGATATACTTTGAGACAGACTATACAAAAGAATGTCATGAGTGCCACACCTAGTCCGAACCTACAGCTGTAAGTAATTCACAACATTTTCTTTGGTAGTAATTTGAAGAGTCTTACTTGGAATTACATCACGTTAAAATAAACTTAAAATATACCGGGTAATTCAATAGTTATGTCAAAAAAACTTGATTTAATTGGAGCTCTTTGGAAGCCAATATCTCCGAAGTGGAGGCCTATACGAAAAAAGAACATGTAGTATTTTTCAAAGTGTTTTCTTTTTCATATCCGGGAGATTTTCCACATTTTTCCAGATACCCCGTATAAGATCTCCACTTCACTGGTGAATAAAATACCAGGCGGAGCTAATAGGATTTTGGAAAATTTTTGATTTTCAATCAGTGGATAAGTGTAATTTTTATTTGTTTATTTAAAAAGTAAAATACTATAATCTGTTCTGGTTAGTTTAACAAAATTACATTGGAAAAAAACATATTGTATTGGTTTAAAAAGTCAGTAACTATGGTTACAACAATATTTTTTATTGCATTGGTTCAAAAAGTCGGTAATCATGATTACTTACAAGGTCTTTTTCTCAAACGACAGTGAACACTTTTTAGAGCTTCAACCTGTTTTTTGCAAGGAAGTTTAAAGGTGTATGTAAGCCCAATACTGTAGAACAAAATTGTCCAGGCGTGCAGGGCAGCGTGAATAGGGGGGTTGGTCCTGCGAAATTTGCGCAATGAATAGTAGGTTAGGATTTCCATAATTCTTTGTTACTATCTATAAAATTGACATCATCAAATGTCAAATTCCAACATTCACTGTTTTTTTTTATTTTTTGCACAAAATTGTTGGTTATTAAAGGATACTACTATAAAATATTTAAAATTATTGTGTAATTTTAGATTTTATATCATCTGATATAATATGGAAAGAATAGATGGCGCCACTTTACTGCCTTCTATTTAAATGGTCGATATTTTTGGAAGTTTTGTATTTTTACCAAAAATCTTTGTAAATAAATAAAAACACGATTTTTTAAAATAAATTTCAAACATTGTATGATAGTATTATGTACTTATCACCAATTTTGTGATAAAAGAAGGGCAAGATAGTGTAAATGAGTTTAATCTAATCCTAAGATTCTGGTTGTACATTAAAAAGTATCTAATTTATTTTTAAACAAATGGTATTGTCTCGAAAGTTGCCTCCTCTCCGATTTTGATCAAATTTGATATACAGGGGTTTTTTGGGGCGCTGATTACAAATCTGAAAAAATATCTTTTCGGCAACGTTTCGTTTCCGAGATCTTCATCATCAAAGTTGAAAATTAAACTAACCTCATTTTGTATTTTTATTTATTTTACATCTTTTTTCCATAAATTGCGAACTTTTAAGTTCAAAGGCAGGAGCCATATTTGCTTAAAAAAATAAAAGTGTAAAAAAAGTGTAAAATAAACATAAAAAAAAGTTTTTAGAAGGTGTTTGTGAAATGTTGTGTGCCAATTTAGTGTAAAAATCAAGAATTTTGTGCAAAGAGAAGGAGGAATAGTGAAAATAGGGTTAGTTTGATTTTCAATTTTGATGATGAATATCTCGAAAACGAAACATTGCCGAATTTTTTTTTAGATTTGTAATCAGCGCTGCAAAAAACCGTACCAAAATTGTACTTCCTTTCATTCAATTAGAGGGACCTGTATATATTAAAATTTGCCTGGTCTGCCCAGTAATCAATAATTTTGATCCTTTAAAAGAGTGTACTAAATTATTAAATGAAATAAAAGTACCTATATGTAAACCTTATTTCTTTTTAATAATCCACAGAAATACACAAACATTGTGGAAATCATCTAAAAGATAGTTAAGATTGCTTTACTTTTCTCACTAATATTTCCTAAGAAATTTTCATTTTCTATTATTCATAATTGATATATTATTATTTATTCGGTTACCTAACGTCTTATAAGAAGCACCTAATTTAAATATAAAAAATACTTACCTAAAGTTAAAAAGACGGGTATGTTACCCTTGGATTTGCAAGACAAAACCATACAACCTCTAGTCATTTTGTTACGATATTATTAGTAACAAACAATAAACACAAAATTGTAGTCACAATTTAATAAACACTAATCACTAAAATAAGAAGGTTTTGATCAATTCAAAAAACGGTACTCCAGCTCTCATAAAATTATAATGTGTTGGCTAACTTCACACTGATTTATCAGTGTTAAGTAGGCAACACATTAAATTATTTCGTGGAATTTTGTTATTGCGCAGAATCGGCGGGGCCAACTCTGACAGTTATTTTCATACTGGGCTGGACATTTTTTGATCGAATGGGCCATAGCATTGGGCTTCCATACACCTTTAAACTTCCTTGGTTTTTTGTGATATGTAATATTTTTTAAGTGTGATGGATTTTGACGGTGTAATTATCCTTTACGTTAATTATGTTGCAAATTTAATAGACATTAAACCGATTTATCTTAGATAGGAATAAAGAAAACCTATAAATTTTCTCTTTTTGCTCTGAATGAAATAAATTACCGAGGCAAAAAGAACTAAAATTGGAACTCGGCAACACGTGTTTCTTCACACGGCTTCTTTGTCTGACGGCAAATTTAAAGGGTCAGAAATGAACTTTAAATTGTAATTACGCAAAACTTTTTTTTTTGAGAAAATATTTGGAAGATGGTTTTGTAATAGGCAAAGAGAAATATTTAACGTGTTCTTAGATCAAACTAGATTTTAAGCAATTACAACTTAAGTTAGAAGAGAGAAAGGGGTACCTAATATGTTACTAAACTGCCAAAAAAGAATAGTCAATATTCTGTTTAAGTCTAAAAACTATACCGAACATAAAAATTATTTGAATTTTCTTGTTAATAATGGTAATATTTGATATCTTTCACTTTTATCAATAAACGCCAGACTTTTACAGAATAGACTTT
>JAHBCN010008471.1:0-38507 GCA_019359885.1 Listronotus oregonensis | reverse complement strand
ATTTAAAAAAGTTGTTCCAAAAAAAATTGGCCGGTACCTTTAAATTAATCACCATGCAAAAAAAATTTCATTTTTTCCCGTTGACTTATAAAATCACCCCCTAAAGTTGAGCCTTACAAATTGTTTTTTTAAAATTAAAAAACCCTTAAAAAGTTGTTCCACAATAAAAATTTTTGGGTATAAGGTAAAATTATATTTAAAATAAAAGGAATATTTGCACCGCTGAAAAAAATTCCCCTGTTTGGGTTTTTTTAAAGGAAAAAAAATTTATTTTTTTAAAAAATTTAAATTGCTGCCATCTTTTTTTTACTTAGAAAAAAAATTTAAAACGAAATTTTACAATTTTAAATTAACCCGATGTTTATACTGTCACACCTGAACCCATCGGGGCCCAGGCTTAGCTAGTCCCCATGTCTTTTTGGGGTTAAAGACTCACTGGAAAAATTTTTATTTGTTAAAATATGTGTTGTCTTTAAGCTGGCTTTTTGACTTTTGGGGTGAAGTTTTTAAAGTTTCACAATAATTCATTGATTTCGGGTTTAACCCTGTTTTTGGTTGTAAACTCATAAACTTTAGGTCCCGCATGTGGTCCGGACTTAAAATTTTCCCTTTTTTATTATTGTACCTACTTTTGGTATATTATGTAGGTTAAAGGCAAATTGCAGGTGTTTAATATAAAGCAGTGTTTTTTTATTTTAGTTCATCAGTCGTTTGAGTTTGTTAAGGTATTTTCGTGTGTGTTATTGAGCATCCAAAAAAGTCCCCCAAACTATTGATATTAGTAGGTAATCGGGGTCTGTACCCTTTAAAAGGTGCGATGCCAACACAATAGATATTTGTCAGGCAACTTATTTATGAGGGTTATCCACTGAGGGTTGTCATTTAAATCTTATTGCGGTCGAGAAATCAACGAATTATTGTGGAATGACCATCCTTTAAGGCATTAAGTTCGTAAGATTAGAATATGAAATTTGGGGAATATACCCTGTATAGTGAACATATTTTATAAAATTTGGTATTTACTGTTTAAAAAATTTTTTCATTGCCGCGAAAATTGCCTACAAAATATTATTTTAAAAAAAAAAACGTTACCTTTCCTCCAGTATATTCTCTTGTTAGTATTAATTGAATAAACAGCAAGAAATTTTTATAGGTTGATTTTATTTCATTATAACAGAAAATACTGTATACTACAAGGTTATTTTTCTGGCTATATTACATTTAATAATCACCTTAGTATTTTAATTAAAAAATGTACAGGGTGTTTAATAAAATGCCAAACAGTTAAAACAATGAAAAAAATGAAAGATTGATTGTCCACAAATTTTTTAAATTTTTATGAGGTAGATCCAAAATTGTTTAAACCGTGAATTTATCCAAATAACTTGATAACTTTCGTCAAGATCAACCGAACGCAAAAATTTTTTAATTAATTTTTTTTGTTTCCGGAAAAAAAAAATTTAAGAATTAAATTTTAAAAGAATTCCGGTAAAGATTTGAAAATGGATCTGATACCTAAGATAAACGAGATGGGAAGAAAACAAATAAAAACAATTTTTGTAAATGTTTTGTATGGGATGACTTAGAGAACTAAGCCCTTAAAATTTTTAATGTGTTTTTTGATAACGTAAATAATCAAAATTTTTTAAAATTTTTTTGTTTTTTTTTTATGTATTTTTTAGGGGAAAAGGAATTTTTGGATGTCTATTTTTTTTAAAAAAAATTTTTTTAAAAGGGGTATTTGGTTTTAGGAGTTCAAAAATTCGGGGAAAAAAATTTTTTGCCGTTAAATTAACTTTACCCAAAAAAATTTTCATGTAATATATTTCCTTAGACGAAATATATTTAAAGAAACCCCTGTATATTTTTACTTAATCTTAAATAATCAACTAGTTATATTTGTACTTGATTTGAAAAAAAAATGTCCGCTATTATTAAAAATGCGGCCCTAAAAAGGGTTGGGGGAAAAAAAAAATTATCAAAAGGAAAAACGTGTCACTAGATTATGGTTTTGAATTGATAGTTTTATTATTTTTGAAGGAAATATTTATATGAAATAGACAAAATTGTAAAAATTAAAAAAAATATAGGGTTTAAAATTTTACTTTTGACAAAGAAATAGATCTAATTTAAAAAATTTTGTTTAATTGTATTTGGGTTTTTTAAAATTTGTTTCCAAGAAATAGTTCTGTAAATTTCAGCATGTTGCTTATTTAATTTTCTGGGATGGTAAAATGGTATTAGACCTCATTTTAAATACAAATAAATATTAATGTTTTAAAAAAAAAAAAATTAGAAATTTTTTTAATTTTTAAAACAAAGTTTTTATAACTGTTTTTAAATGAAAACTTATTTTAAATGAACCTGAACTAGAGCCCCTTAGGTCAAGAGTAGAACACCGATATTCCAACGCCATATTAGGGGGGACCCTAATTTTTTTAATTTCATAGGACGTAAAGAAGTTCCCGTATTTTTTTTTTTGGTTTAAACATTTAGAGAAAGAATCCGTACGTAACCTAGTTTATGATATTTTCATTTTAAATTCTCTTTTGGGGGTTTCAAACTGACAATTGAATTTTTTAAACTTTCTTGTCAAATATAAAGTTAAAAAGTTTAACTCATTGTTCAAATGTCAATTTATTATTCTAAAAAAGAATGAAAAAAACCATATATTTACACTATACGGGTCTACACATAAAGTTCCAACCGGGGGTAGCCAGCTTTTCCAGGCAGGGGAGGGAAAATCTTAAAGGATGTCTTTTTTAAAATATTTTATTAATATTATTATTATTAATAAAAACACGTATGTCCTGTTCATATTTAAAACTAAATAAAACCTATATTAAATAATACATTCTAACAATAAACTCCTTTTTTTTTATTGTTTTAAATTAGTCTATGACCATTTAAAAATCAATATTATTTGCATATATCTTTTTTTGAGAATACCTATTTTTTTCAATCTGTCCTTAGTCATAGTCGACTTATTATGTTTCAATATTTTTAAATCTATTTAGATTTTTTGCCTGTTCCATTATTTGAGCGATTTTAAAAAACAAATTTAAGGTAATTTTCATAAATTATGGAAACTGATTCTTTTTTTTTTGAAAATTTTTTTTTGAGAAAAATAAAAAAAAAAATTTTTTCAGTTTTTTTTGGGGCCAAAAAAAATTGAGCGGGGGCCCCCAAAAAAAATGGGAAAGTAAAAACCCCCCAAAAATTAATTAAAAAAAAAGGGCCCTTTTTCCTTTTGGTTTTGAACACCAATATTTTTGCAAAACGGCCGTCAAAAAACCATAACATTCCACACTGGTGATGTGGGTAGGCAAAAAAGGAAATGGACAAAACAATTTTTTTCAAAACCAAGAAAGATGGTAAAGAAATTTTTTATCATTAAATTGCTAAGGTTCATTAAAAAATGTTAAAAAAAAAACCTTTTTTCAAAAAAAATCAATAAATTAATGAGATCCCCGAAATATTGTGAAAAATTTAACCCTTTTTTTAATATTCTAAATTAGAAGGGGCCCCAAAAATTTTTGCAATGATAGGTACGGGTTTTCCCATTGGGGTGAACTTTAATGATTAAAAATGTTTTTATTCAGTAATGGAACAATTCGCCGCCCGCATAAGTGAATCCATGAAGATAGGGAATTCTAGCGGTAGACGGCAGCTGAAAGAGGTTTTTTCCTCGAAAACTAAAGTTTTTTTAAAAAAATTTAAGGACCATTTTTTTAGATACAAGACGAACTTCATTTTTTATCTAAAAAAAAATTGCATATTTTGGCAGATATTAGCAGGAAACCAATTTTTCGGGCCTTGAGGGGCCATTTTAGCCCTTTCCCACCGGGGTTTAAAGTTGATAAACTTTTTCGCTGGGGAAAACACCCCCCAAAACCTAGGAATTGGGCCAAAGGGGAAAACTGTACAGATTTTTTTTCGCTTTGTCCCTTTATTTACTGGACTATTTTTTTAAATTTCGATCCTTGTTTATTTCCTAAATACGCCACAAAAAAAATTTTTTTTTTTATGAATTATTTCCGACTTTGAAAAGGCAGCAATAATTTCTGCTTCCCCCAACATGTCAATTTGTTTGCGACTTAAAAAAACATCAAATTTCATGTTAGTGTTCAAATAAATGTATTAATAATAATAATATTTTGATATAATAAGAAATATGTTTAATATTAAAAAAAAGGGACACCAAGGAGAAAAAATTTTAAAACCCAGTAAAGCTTTTTTGTAAAAAAATTGTTTTATATGTATTAAGTAAGAGGGAGAGAGGGCAGTTGTCCTCCTGGCCCCAATTGTCTATGCCACTGTTGCAAACAAGTTGGGAAAACAGGGGGGGGGACCAATGCCAGAAAAACAACACTTAATTTTGGGGGAACCATAATTTTTTTAAGGGAAATTTAAAAATTTTTGGGAAATTTTAAAAATATCTTGATAAAGACCACATCAAAAATAATTTTATAAACAAAAATAGAAAAAAGAAAAAAAAAAAGGTACCAACAATTGTTATTCTGTAATGATATTCCCCAGTTATGTATCAATAAAAAAAATTTTTTTACGAGGAAAGGGGTTTTTTTTAATTTATATAAAAAAAAAAGTCTTTATGCAAAATTTAAAAAAAAAAAAAATAGTGGCGGGGATTATCATCGTCAGTTTGGGATCCTAGAGCTGCTTTTAAAAATTCCAAAAAAAAAAACTTTAATTTTTTTTTTTAATTGTAAAAGTAATATAAAGTGATTTAATGAGGTTTGTGTAAAAATATATTTCTAAAAAATTTCCGTAATAAAGGTTCCAAATTTTTTAAAAAAACAAATTACTCTTTTTTTTAATCTAAAAAAGACATAAGAAATTTTTTTGGTTACACAAAATTCCCCCAAAAATTTTTTTTTAAGCTTTTTAAAAAAAAAAAAATTGTGGATAAACGGGAAAAAAATTGCTATTTTATATTTATGTGTTTTTTTTAAAGGGTTTTCTAGTTTCCTACACTCCGGGGTTTGTACACTTCCCGAAATTTACCTGAATTATTCTCGTTTCGTACAATTTATTTTAAAAAAAATTTTATGCTTCTTGTTTCGTTACGACCATTGTGACGACCCAAATAACCACCCAAATAAATCCATATTGAAAAAAATTTTAAAATTTTTTTTTAAAAACCCTACGTAGGAAACTTAAAAAAAATTTTATTTTCCCCCCCAAATTTATTTCAGACGTGATAGATCACTAACAGTTTTGGGAAAGTAAACTTTTTCCATTTAGGTCGCAATTCCGCCATGGCTTAATCAAACGTAAGGAAATTTTGGCAAATTCCGCCCTTGCCCTGGTCGGTCATAGTTAGTTGTGGTTGGTGAAAGCGGCATTTTATTTTTCCCAAATATTTCAGATGTGGTAAATCACTAAAACTAGGAACAGTAAACTTTTCCGTTTAGGTAGATGGTTAAAACATATATTATTAAAATTAGATTATTTTAATATCACTACTACCCAAAAAAAAATATTTTTTTTTTTTTGCATCCTATATGTGAAAAAATAAATTTTAGTTATTACAGTAGTTTTTAATTCATTGTACCTTTTTTTGGAACCATCAGAGACAAGAACCTACCTCAGTTTTTGGTGTGGGGAAAACGAGATTCCAAAAACTAAAATTAATTTTGTGTACAAATAAGAATATTTGGGAAAATTTTTTTGAGGTGTACAAAACATGAATAAATCTTTTTTTAAGCTTTTTTTAGGATTTTTTTTTGGGCCCCTTTAATAATTTCAGATCTGATTTTAAAAAAAGTAAGTACACATGTTTTAAATTTTAAAAAATTTTTTTTTTTAATAATATTTTTATGACCCATATTTCTGTAGTTATGTATATAAATGTTGAAACCCAAAAAATTTTTAAATTTGTCTTATTTTTTCTATAATGCTTATATACTTATTTTTTTTTTTTTACCACATGAATGTAAAAAAAGGGGACAAAATTTATCTTTTTTTAACCTTCTTTTTTTTCCAAAAAACACCTTAGCAATCCCGAAAAACCCAAATTTAACCCGGTTTTTAGCAAAACATACATAAAAAAAAATTTAAAAAGTCTTTTTTTTTGAAAATACACCACTGTCTTCCTCATTAAAACACTCTTTTATTTATATGCAAAGTACAGGGTGAGTCAAACCTAATACAATTCTAGGCGGTATTTATTTTTACCTTTTTCTTTTTTTTTTACCTTATTCAGTTTTTTTGTTTAAGGACAGTCCACTAAAATTTAAAACCTAGTAGTCTAGAAGGAATCGGCGCATGAGTACAAAAACTTTCCCAAAACCTCAATTTTTTTATACGCCCCCCTTTTTTAAATTGCCCTACTGGGGGATATAAATGCATGTTGCCACCTGGTGCCAAATTGTTTAAACCGAAATTGTTTAAACAGTTGAAAGGGAAATTTTTTTTTTTTAAACCCGGGGAAAATGTTTTTCATTTTTTTTATTGAAATACAAATTAAAAGGCCCAAAAGGTTTTTTTACGATAAAGTTAATATTTTTGAAGATATGAATTTTTAAAATTTAAAAAAATCTAAATTTGGGTTTTCTTTTGACCTATGAAAAATTATTTAAAAAACAAAAAAAAAAAAAAAAAAAATATTTTTTTTTTTTTTATACAATATTTAAAAATTTCTTAATTAAGATTTGAATTTTTTTAATTGTTTATACAGGTTTGATTGTTTATTAAGGCGTTTACAAGTATGCGCCCCCCCCCAAGGGGGAAATTTAAAGGTATATGAAAACCCAATGTTATGGCCCATTCGATCAAGAAATGTCCAGCCCAGTAAAAAAATAACTGCCAGAGGGCCCCCCCAATTCTGCGCAATAACAAAATTCCACGAAAAAATTTAATGTGTTTCACTTACACACTGATAATTCAGTTAGTTAGGCAACACATTTTAATTTTTGGGGAGCCGGAGACTGTTTTTGAATGAATTGAAAAAAACCATATCCGCGCTGTATATATACCATCGACCATCGTCGTCTCATCATTCGTCATTTTCGTTGGGTTTGTGCCCTTTTTTGCCGTATTAGTTTCGATTGTATTGCTTTGTGTGATTATATTTTGGTTTTAGAAGCTTTTTTTGGTTGATAAAAAAAACCTTTTTTTTTTAGTGATTAGTGTTTATTAAATTGTGACTATAATTTGTTTATTGTTTGTTACTTATAATATCGTAACAAAAAAACTAGAGGTTGTATGGTTTGGTCTTGCAAATCCAAGGGTAACATACCCGGCATTTTTTTTTTTTAGGTAAGTATTTTTTTTTAAATTAGGTGCTTCTTTTTAGACGTAACGTTAGGTAACCAAATTAAAAAAATATATCAATTATGAATATAATAGAAAAAAAAAAATTTTTTTGGAAATAGCAGTGAGAAAAGTAAGGCAATCTTAACTATCTTTAGATGATTTCCACAATGTTTGTGTATTTCTGTGGATTATTGAAAAAGGTTTACATTTAGGTACTTTTTTTTATTAAATAATTTGAACATTCTTTTAAAGAATCAAAATTATTAATTACTGGGCAGAGCAGGCAAATTTTAATATATACAGGTCCCCCCCAATTGAATGAAAAAAAATACAATTTTATGTTAAAGTTCCTTTTTTTTTTTTTGGGGTTTGTTAAAAAAAAAAGGTTTTTTTGGGTTTTTTAATCTTACATCATCAACTTTTTAAGCTCGACATACTGTAGAAAATAATATTTAACGGAAAATGTTTCAATGGATACTCAGGTATCAAAGGTTACTTAACATTTTTAACCACTGTTATTCTGTCGCCCCGAATGTTTTTATTAGTGAAAAGTATATGCCAAAAAAAAAGTTAATGTAAACCAAAAAAACTTAGGATTAGATTAAACTCATTTAAAATTTTCTTGCCCTTTTTTTATCACAAAAATTGGTGATAAGTACATGAAACTATAAAACACGTTTTTTAAAAAAAATTTCAAACATACAATGTTTGAAATTTATTTAAAAAAACGTGTTTTTATTTATTTACAAAGATTTGTGGAAAAAAAACAAAACTCCCAAAAATATCGACCATTCAAATAGAAGGCTGTAAAGTGGCGCCATCTATTCTTTTTCCTATTTCCAAAAATATTACACAATATTATACAACAATTTTTAAATACTCTCTAGTAGTATCGTTTAATAACCAACAATTTTGTGCAAAAAAAAAAAAAAACAGTGAATGTTTTTTTTTTGACATTTGATGATGTCAACTTTTTAGATAGTAGAATTAGGGGAATCTGGCCCTGATCTACTATTCATTGCGCAAACCCGCGGGGCCAATCCCCTATTCCCGCTGCCCTGTACGCCGGGGCAATTTTGTTCTACAGTATTGGGCTTCCATACACCTTTAAACTTCCTTGCCCTTACCTTTAAGTATCCCCGTCTCTCTGACTTATACGCTGCATCGGTTCCCCTGTGAAAATTATTTATCATTTATCTTAAAAACTAGTAACTTTATCAAAATTGTTAAAGAGAGCAATGTTATTAATAATTTAATTATCTACAATTTGTTTTTATAAGTTAGGAGTTTTTTTTTTTTACTTGCAAGCGGGCGTAATAAACAAAAAAAAAACTGTATAAACAATAAAAATTATCAAACCTTAATTGAGGATATTAAACTATTGTATAAAAAAAAAAAATAAATTTTGTTTTATTTTTTTTTATATATTTTTCATTGGAAAAAAGCCCCCAAATTTGGGATCAAAAAAATATTAACGTATCGAATTTTTTTATTTGTGTTTCAATAAAGAATATGAAAAAAATTGCCGGTTTAAAAAAAATAAAAATTTTTTTGCAATTTTTAAAAAGAATTTCGGTTTAAATAATATTTCACCAGGTGGCACCATGGCAAAATGCATTTATATCACCGTAGGGCGTTAAAGAGGATCGAAAAAAAAAATTCGGGTGGAATTTTTTTCGGTACTCATGCGCTGTTCCCCTCCTGGACTATAAGTACTAACGCACCTTGGGTGTCATAAGTAAACCAGAAAACAGTTTATTGACAGGAGATTTAAACATTTTGAGGAAAAGAAAAAAATTCTACAGACAGAAGGTTCCACAGTATAGACACTCTGGGGGTAAAGGAACAAAGTGAGAAATTGGGGGCCCCTCCAGAGGGAAATTTTAAGACATGCATCAAAGGGGGACTTCGTGTTACTTATTGGGAGCGTTCTCTACAGCTGGGGCAAGAGAAGGGGGTTTTTTGGTAAGAGTGGGGTCAAGGCTAACCCCTTCTTTGAATAAAATCAAGAATGCTAAGAACTATAAAAGGGCCCCCTTTTTTTCCAGACATGGAAATAATTTTCCCCGACAGGGTCTGACTTGGGATACAATATAGTATCCAGATTACAAAAAAAGAAATTTTTTAAATATTGACTTTTGGCATTTTTTTTTTTTCACTATTTTCTAATTTAAACCCAAAAAATTTTTATATGAATTAAATTAATTCTGTTACAAAAAAGAATATAAAATTATTTTTTATCAGAACGTTTTAAAAAAGAGACGCTGTCAAATAAGTAAGTAAAAAAAGGGCCCTAATAAGAAAATGTTAATTTCATGTCGTATCTTCTTTGTTTTAACTTAAATCATTTTTTTTTTAAAGTATACTGGGAAATATACAAGGTGGTTTTTTTTAATTTTTTTTTTTTAAAAGGGGGGAAAGCCAAAAATTTTTGGGCCCCGTTCAGTCCTCGCCGGATAACCTTTAAAAAAATTCGAGCCTCATCATTTGAATCTGGGGAAAATTGAAGAGATAAGAGGTCAGTTAAAAATATCTATTCAATTAGGGTCATAAAAAATTTAAAATGAAATCGAGAATATTCGGTTTTTTCCAAAAGCCTTCGGAAGTATCTGAAATGCGCAACTTTACCTTCATTTAACCGACTTCGTATCTCTTCAAGTTTTCGAGATCACAATAATGAGTCTTGAATTTGGGACACCCTGTACAGGGTTTTCATTTTTATTTTGATACCCACTTATAACGATAACCAGAAAGGATAGGAAAAAAACTTCGTGTATAAAAGTTTATAGTTTCTCATCTATTATCTATTTTGAGTATAAAAAAGAAACAAATTAACATCAAAAGTTAAGAAAAAAAATAAGTTAAGTTTTTTAAATGGAACACCCTGTTGGGGTTTTTTTTAGAATTAAAGATTCATCCTCTTTTTTTAAAAATGTGGGGTTTATGGCATTTCATTTAGCCGTTTTGAAGATATTCAAGTTTGTGGTTTGGAATTAATTTTGAAAAAAAAATTTTTATTGCCTTGAAAAACAAATTATTTATTAAGAACCAAAAAAATAAAAAAAAAAAAAAAAAAAAAAAAAAATTCAGATTTTCAACGTAAATTCCACCATTTTTTCTGCACATGGAAAAAAATTTTTCATAACTTACGATAGCCATGATGACTGTGGGGTATAAAAAAACTAAAACTATATAAACATATAATGAAACGTAAATAAAAGATCACAAAACAAGTTTTTGTTATTATTTTGGGGAGATTAACAAATATTTTTATAAAAAAAAAATACCAAATACGACAATCCGCCATGATGTTCTGAACGCCAATCAGAGCGAATGACGTCATTTAGAGTAAACAAATGATCATAACCTATGTTTTGTTCTCGTCCTTTTGGGTTTTCCCCCGATTTTATTTACGATCATATTGTTTTCAGTAAAAAGTTTTTTTTTTTGAGCGTTTTTTTTTAATAACGTAACTCGTGGAAGGGGGGATTTATAAAGGCAAGCCCCAATAACCTTGCCTAGAATCGATTGTTGATGGGGGGAGAGTTTCGGCATCAAAGAAAGATTTTTTTTTTCAGAATTTAGAAATGTCAAAACTTCCTTTTAAGTATGATATTTTTTTAAAATATAACATTAATGTAAGAAAATAGGCCCTAACCTTATTAAAACTCTTATTCATTCATAAAAAAGGGGTTTTAGATTAGGGGGGTTTTTTCATTGGCCTTTCTAAAAATTAGAAACCAAATACTTACACATAGTTTTTTTTTATTTTAGGGACTCCAGGGATCTTGGGACGATGCTATAAGTTACTGAAGTGTAAAAGGCTGGTTTATAAAGACAACTTTAAATTTAATTTAATTTTAATTTAACTTTAGTGTAAGATCGTTGCACACTAATATATGGGGCGTTTATACACACTTTAAAAAAATTTTAAACCCCTTTAATTTTTTTTTAAAGGGCCCAACTTTTTTCTTCTTAAAGTTAAATTAAATAATAATGAAATGAGCATGGGGAGCAGTGTAACCAAATTTTTAAAATTTGCCTAGCCCACCCCGTCAATTTTTTAACTTTAACCCGATTTACGTAACAAAAAATTTCCCCGGTATCTTTATTAATTATTTTATTTATTTAATTATAAAAAAAACCAACAAAAAAACAGCCAAAACCTTGTCAAAAAAAAAAAAAAGGGTTTAAAATTAATACCAACCCAACGAAATTTTCGTGTTTGGGGTTGGGTAAGGAAAATGTAAATATTTTTTATAAATGCTCAAGAAATTCTTAAAGTTAAAGTAAATGTAAATAAAAGTTAAATTAAATTTAAAGTTGTCTTTATAAACCACCCTTTAAACTTAAAATTGTTTAACTTTAATTTCATGTTAAGGTTTCTGCACATATAATAAGAGATAAAAACCCTTTTTTTATTAATGTACACATCATACTCTACCAACTAGCATGCGTGACCATATTCTAAAAGTGGGGCCCAAATCCTTAATTTGGGATGGTTTTTGAACAGTAATAGTTTGTGTGGCGTAGACATCCACTAAGAAAGGTTTTTCGGGATTCAGTTCGGTTGGGGTGCATTATAGGGGAAAAAATAAAATCGGGGCGTGACTTAGAATTTCCACGATTCTTTAGTGTGTATAATGGCGCGTATGGGGAAAAAAATGAACTTCACACGGACGAAGTCGGGGGGAAAAGCTAGTGTATCCATATGTATAATAGGTGGCAAATTGATAAGATTGATTTGATAAAAAAAAACAAACCCTCAAAACATTTGTTCATTTGAATCTTCGAACAAGGACTATACGTTTACAAAATTAAGTAAATACACCAAAGTGATCTTCACAAAAGTAAAGCTTAGTTGTGGGCAAAATTCCTGTTAAATCACGCCTTGCAGGCCTAAGCCACTTATCCCGTATTGTTTTTTCGTATGGCACGAATACAAATAACTTGTTGAGTTTTTTAACGTGTTAGTACACAGAGGGAAACCCAACACCACCTATACGATTTCAAACATTGTAAACACGTAAAATAACTTGTAATTTGGAAGAGCGTTTGTGTTTGCACTTTGTTTACTCTAACGTAACGTCACAGTCGACCCATGACACTTGAGCGTTTTGGTGGGGAATTTTTAAAATTAAAATTTAACATTTTTTTCGTTACAATTAGTATATTTTTCCCAATATGATACAACAGTTTTTAAAAAAATGTCATCATGCCTATTGATCGCGTTAAAAACAAAATCAGACCGGTTCCTATTAATAACATAATTTCATTTTCATTTTTTTTCTTGATGTTTTTATTTTCTAGTCGTTCAAAAAAAACCCTTTTAAATAAACCTAAAAAAATAGATCCGGAAAAATTAAATCAGGACCTTGGGGGGCCATCTAAGCCTTCCTATTCAAAAACCATATTTTCGTTGAGAAACTGAGTTACTGGTGCAACAGGGTTTTGAAGTGCCCCGTCCTAGGCCGTAAGGCTCCTGATTGCTGAAGAGAAATGTCTCTAAGCAGGTTTTCTTTCTCATTTAAAAGAAAATGTAATATGTTATATCAATACGTGTCAAGGTGCTTTAAACAAAAAAAATTTAAAAAATTTTTTTTTCAAGGCAATGCTGATTTTTTCTAACAATTGAATTTTTAATTAAAAAATTAAATAATAATAAAAACCAGCAAGAATATATTAAAAAAACAATTTTCATTTAAAAAGTGAACTTATTCATTTTTCGTAACTTTTTGATATTCTTTAAAAAAAAGGGGTTTTTTTTTCTACCTTTAAGTTATTATTGAAAGTGGATGTCAAAAAATACATGAAAACCCTGCATCTAAATTGAAATCTCTAATTTCTAAATTGTCTTTTAAATTATCCTGTACTTCGATATATTTCTAACCAAGATAATTTCGAACGCAATAAAACTTTTTAACAATTTAAAAAATATAGTGTTTTTTTTGTCCCCAAATTTAGTACACCCCTTTAAACACTGTTTTATCATAATTTTAAAAGGGTTAAATTATTTTTCCTTATTTTACTCACGAAAAAAAGGGGCAAAATGCCCTTTTTTGATTGGCGGGGTAAAACGGGACACAAATATTTTTAGTTAATATTCTTTTTACCAAATATTTATAATATTCCACATTTTGGGTGGGAAAAAAACCCAAATTATCAGTATTTAAATTTAAAAGTTAATACAGCTGGTAATAAAAGAAAAGGGAATATTTTTTGGGTTTTTGGGTTTAATTTATGGAAATATTTTTTTTAGAAATACAAAAACTAACAAATCATATCACAAGTAATTTTAAATTTTATTTTAATTGCTTATTACCCAATATTGTAATAGTTTTACAGAGAAAAATATTTTATATCCTTAAAGTATAAAAATCAGTTATTCTTGCAAAAAAACTTATGTTTGAAATATGATAATGTTTAGTCAAAATGACTTTAAAACTCCGTTTATTTTGTTACTAATAAAAACTTTTATTATTAATGTTTTATTATATTAAAATAATTTAACCGTTTTAAAAAAATGACAAACCATGTTTATTTTTATTTAAAATACTTATCACAACATAACAATCAAAATTTATTAAAAATGAAAAAAGCTAAAATCAAAATTGGGGGAAGAAATCGGCTTGGTGGCACATCAATAACACATTTTCTTTTTTTTTTTTTTGTTTACTGCTTTGGCATAGCTTGTTGTCAAAAATAGTAATTTTTAAAAAGTTATAAATAATTTACTTAGGCAGTTGGTTTTGCTTAGAAGTTTTGTTCGTCCTCGGTCGCGTCAACATGTCCACAAAGATCGTTGGCTTTTTGGAGAGAAATATGGGTAGAACGCTTTTCTATTTAAGACGTAGATGCGCAACATTTTTGGTTTATGGTTATACAAATGGATGCCCGTTTAACGTGCTCTAGCAATTCTATATCGTTAAGAATTAGGGGGAAATTAGTTAGTAGAGATGAGTCCTTATTTATAACGTTATTTTAGAACGTTATTTTACTAGAACGAAATGTAACGTTACTAACTTTTGAAATAACTCGTTCCCAAAGGAACGAAAGAACGCACATCTTGCCGGCCTAGTCGCCGCGAGTAGAGACAGACGACCGTGTACCGTGATTTGCCCTTTAGGCATGCACGACTTTATTCGGGGGCGATAAGCGAATAAATTAACATTAGAAGTAGAGATGGATCGTTATTTGGGTAACGTTTTTTTACGAACGAAACGTAACGTTAATAACTCTTGAAATAACGGAAACCCGGAAGAAAGAACTGGATTATCTGACCGGCCTATGCCGCGAGTAGACGACAGACGACCGTGTCCCGTAATTGTGCCCGTCCAGGCATGCACGACGTTATTCGGGAATGATAAGGGAATAAATTAACATTAGAAGTTGAAAGGTGTTAGTTATTAGATATTTTTTGTTGGTTAGCGGCAGGCACTGGAACGCCAGGGCAGATGCCCCGGGGTTGCCCGTTCCTCGTTACTTGAGAATGATAAACAAATTCAATAGCGATTTTAGTTTCGCTTAAAAGAGATGGACTGCAGAAACGATTGAAACTCGTTTTCCCCCCATAGTTTTGGGTTTAAAATTTAAAAATATGAAAGTATAACAATTAAATAATAAAACAATGGTAAAAATACTTTAAATAAAGCATTATAAAATATAAATATTTAATAAAAAATAATGAAGTCTACCAACAAAATAAAACTTTGAATAAATTGTAAAAACACTGAAAACCTCTGAATAAAATATTAAAACAAATAACACTTTTAAAAAAAAAATGGATTAAATAAAAAAAAAAATACTTATAAATGAAAAGAATATACTTAGTTGAATTTAACTTTGGTTTTGGTAAGAGAACTTTCCAATAACTTCTTTTTTCCCAAAAACGTTATTTTAGAACTTTTTTCTCGGCAACGGGGGAAGAGTAACATATTATTTAAAAAGAACCGTTATTCATATCTCTATTAGTTAGTTACATGACGCAGAGGGGGTTTAACGATAATTGACGAGGACAATTGGGGGCATGACAAACAGACGCGACGTGGATCAATCGCCTTTTAAAAAAATTTTTCAGGGTCTCTAAACAGAACACACAGACGTAATTTTAACTTTATACGTTTATAAAAACGGATTTAGTAGTGCTAAAAAATTTCAACATTTCTCATTAAAATATCGGCAGCATCAAATTGACATGCGTCGAATTGCGATGCGACGGTACGTCGAACCCGTCGAATTGTCAAGCGTCAAATTTCCCGCAACTTATTGACGTGACAACCGCAGAGTTATATGTTTACGTAAAAAAATAACAAAGCATAAAATTTTTTTTAATAAAAACCATTTAAAGACCGCCGATAACTGGGGGCGAAACAGTGCCCAAGATTTAACTTTATAAGGTCACCATATAGTACAGATTGCATTTTTTTCAACACGTAGCAACGTAACGGCTGCTTAAAAAAAAATGTTTTATCAAAAGAAAAAAACGGATCAACACAAATCTTATGATAGAAACTTTAAAAAAGGGGGTTTGTTTTTTTTTTTTTAACCTAACGTGAATTCTCAATCTTCAAAAGTCACAGAACAAAAATACAAATTTTACATTTGTCACTGACCAAAAGAGCTTATAAAAACATTTAAATTAAACCCAACCATTTTAATGGAAAAGCTTTTAAAAATTCCAAGTTGAAAGAAAGTACCACCAAACTTTTTTTCCCCCCCAAATAAATTACACGCAATAAAAAAGTAAATAAATAAAATCTAAAAAAATAAACTCAAACATTGCGTTTTTACGACGAAAGGGCAGACCATCAGTATTTCCGAATGGTTCTTCCGCTCGACGAGGTCGTTGGATGCTATTTCACACTCGCTCAAAAAGCGATATCCCACGCCGCGAGGATCAAAAAACTCAGAGTCCATCACCACTGGCAATAAAAAAGGGGAATAGCAGATAGAACCCACCAACTTTATGTTAGTACATAGAATAAAGATTTAGAAGAGTAGTATCAACAGAATTTAAGGGGGGGAGCCTAAACTAGCAATCTAGAGAAAGAATATTACTAAACAGTTCTAAAAATGGCTAATTTTGATTTACGGGATAAATCACATAACAAAAGCATTAGTATTCAAAAAGGTTTGCAGTTATCGACAAAATGAACGCATACCCAAAACAAGTCAAAATTTACAAATTGGGGAGCTTTTATTTCTGAAAAGCTTAACAATTGCCAACTTTGTCCAATCGCTCATCGGTAGATTTCTTTGCTAATAAAATAAACCAAGTTTTAAATGTTTGAAAAATAAAATAATAATAATGTTTCCGTTACAAATTTATTTATTATTGGTCGCGGTATTTTTATCCGTTTTTTTTTAATTTAATTCAGTGAACTGTGCGTTTAAAAAAAGTTGTTTTACGAGAATATAACTATGTCGCGTCGAAATCTTTTTGTCATTAGATGCGAAACAGGTTGTGAAAATGTGTATGAAACTTTAATCAGTAAAGGTCTAATTAAAAAAAAGCTTTAAAAAAAACCTGTCTACTTAAAAAAAACTCCAATATCATCGAAAAGGGGATATTATTATTAGTGAAGAATTGAACAAAAGAAAAAAACGTAGTGATTTTCAATCTCACCGTATAGACAATAGTGATCAGGACCTAATAAGAAGGAAAATATATTGTCTTTATGAAAGGGAGCTATTCATCCCTTGGATAAACTGAAAAAAAGCGAAAAGACGAAACCAATATAAATATTAGGCCACCTCCATAGAGTTGCTTGAAAAATGGGATTTAAATACCGCAAAATAGACAAAAGACAAGAGTAATGGAATCCACAGATTACGCACTTGAATTTAATTACCATCAAGAAATTAAGAGATGTAGGTTAGAAAAAGATCCATAATTTACCTTGATGAAACATGGTTCGATACACACGACACAGTATCCAAAGGATGGGTTGATTCCCGTAAAACTGTCAGACGAAAGCACCTTCAAAAAAAGGGAAAAACGCATTACCATAATACACGCTGGTTCAGAAGAGGGATTTTCCCGAAGTGTTTGCTGTTTTGCAAAGAATATTAAGCATTCTAGCTTTTTATCATGGGGAAACAAGGCAGAATTTTTGAAAACTGGTTTAAAAATTATTTTAAAAAATTTCCCCAAACAACAGTGTATTGCATGGATAACGCAAGCTACCACAGCGTCGCTCAAAAGCATCAAAGTTAAAAAACTGAAATCCAGAATATTTGTTAGAAAAAATTTATTTTAAATTTCGTTACAAAAACCATTTTTTGGGAAGCCCCAAAACATATGCAAAAAAACAAAAGTATGTGATAATTTGGGTGAACAGGTTGAGCATACGTCTTACGACTTTCCCCCGTATCACTGTTTTTTTTAACCCCAAAGAGCATTTTTGGGAAACCCAAATAAAATCAAAAATCAGAGCAGAAAATGTTACACCTACTTTAAGTCCCAAAAAAAAAGGGTATTGATATTTTCGAAAAATCGAGAAATATCAAAATTATATTTTTTTCCCCAAAACTTTAATTTATTTTGTAACAAAAAAAAAAACATGCTAAAAAATAACAAATAAATAAAGATATTATGTAACAAAAAAAAAAAACAAGTATTCAAAAATAAAAAACATAAACATATATTTCCTTAAAAAAAAGTATGAAGTAGATGGAATTATTGAGGAGAAGAAGACAAAAAATGCCACTATGCCAAGTCGGAATTCCCCCCCAAAAATTAAACGAGTGCCGATATGCATGCCGGGACGATTCTCAGTGTTGTATTACAAATCCATCCAAGAAAAAAGGAATGTTGTTGAATATTGACTAGACCAAAAACTACTTATTTTTAGTTTTAAGCAACTTCAAATACACATATAATACAACTTTTTTATAATATAGAAATAGAAAGGTAAACATCGATCGAATGATGTTTTTGTCATCTAACATTGATTTTAAAAACATCGAACACGGGGGAAAAAAACATCGATGTTTTAAAAACAAAAACATCGCCCAGCATTATTCAGCACCGGTGGTGACGTCCCCGCTCCCCACTACCCCTAAATTTTCCAACGTACGTTAAATGGGAAAGAGCAGTCCTTTTGTATATAGCCGTTGCGTTGCAAACTTTTGAATTGAAGGTGTTAAAGCTGACTATATTGTCAGATTCCATTAAAATTAATTTAATTGTTGGAAATAAAGCAAAAACTCTTCTCAATAGTAGAGTCAAGACTGCAATTGGGTCCAAAAAACAAAAAACAAAAAAAAACTGTCAATAGGTTGGGATGCATTAATTTTGAGAAAATTGTATATTTAAAAAAATAAAATGCAAAATGCACACCCGTAATTTATCACCCAAAACAAATATCCAACTGTCATTGATAAATTGTGGTGATAAAACAATAAAGCTATTTCGACAACGATTATAGTTTTAACTCTTAAGCTACAAGCATATAATATATGTATTTCACATTGCTAAGAACATCTAGGTTACCCCCTGAAAAGCTTTTTTTACTACTCTTAGAAAAAAACATTCATCTTAGAAAATTGAAATTTGACTTTTTCAGTGTTAAACAGAGGAGCATGCAGGGGATCCCAGTAACGTCTATAAATTTAACTTTGGTACAAAAAAATTATTACATATTTAAAACAACAGATGAATTATACATACTGGATGGATATGAAAATAGTGCAGTATATTTAAATCCATAAAATATCATAAAATATCTAAACTATTACATATTATGCTAATTAATAGTTTCAGATTCTTAGTTGGTAAAAGAGTATTCAGATATTTAGTTTGTAAAAGAGCATATTTACTGGCAAATGTGGCCACCACTAACAGCATAAAATCTAGCTGGTTTATTATCGGCAAGAGGGTCATGTTCAAAAATTATTTGATAAAGTGCATTTTTCTGGTTTTTAATAGTATTTTATTTTTAATAAAAATATATGTTTGCTTTTTTTTTTGGGTTCCAAAGCCAGGATATTTTACATAAGTAAGATACGATTCTGTAGGTTGACAGCTCTAAAGACGCGCAGGATGATTTCGATGCAAATTTTTAAAATAACTGAGCACCTTATTTTTATATCAAATGAGACACTAACAAAAGTACTGTAGTCTTTTTTAGAAAAAATTTTTAGAGGAGCAAAACAGATATGAGGAAAGCCATAAATATTACAATGTTCACGTCTGAGCATGTCAGTATACACTATTTTCATTCCAATTTGAAATTGAATTGGAAAATTATACTATGTTCGGTAATCTCTTCAACCGTTTAACGCCTCTGGTTTTTGACAACCACGGACACCATGGAATTTTGGAAGATATATATATATATATATATATATATATATATATATATATATATATATATATATATATATATATATATATATATATATATATATATATATATATATTTTTTTTTTGTATATATATATATATATATATATATTTATATATATATATATATATATATATATATATATATATATATATATATATATATATATATATATATATATATATTTGTCACGTGTCGAAAAAACCAGATGCCTGGACCATTGAGGGGAAACAGAGGGGGGTTTTAGTACTATATTCAACCAAAAAGAAAAATTTTATCAACATCTTGTAACTAAAAAACACAAACTAAAAAAAAAATAAAATTTATTCTAATACTAAAACAGTAATTTCGATGAAAATGTTCATGAAATGGAAGCAATGAAGATGGCAACAAAGCAATAATTTTTGTTTTCATTAAAGAAAAAAAAAATTTCATGAAACACATAAAAGGAAAACGCAGTATTTACAAAGTCGAATAGTCAAAATTTATTTAAAAAATACAAATCAATATTCAAAATAAATAAATTACTTTTGTAGTAAGTAGTATATTATTATTTAATGTACATTTTTCTTTAAAAAATTTGTGTGAGATACATACCGGTTATATATTTAAAAAGTAAAATTTGAAGAATGCACAGTAAGGAAAAAAATCTCTAATACATTTTAATTTAAAAAAAAAGGGTGGTTTTTGACACAAATTTGTTAAAGGAGGCGAGTTGTTTTTTATATTTACTTTTTTTAAAAAGCCAACTGATTTTATAAAGATGAAAACCTTTTTTCTATTATTAAAAAAAAAACTTTAAAACCCATTGTTATTGTTAAATTTTTGGAATTAAAAAAAAAATTTGTTTTTAAAACCTTAAAAAGAGTCACCTAATAGTCAACATAACTAAAAGCCAAACCTCCAAAAACCAACCTCTTTGAAAGAAATGTCAAAATTCAGTTGTATTAAAAAAATATCGTACAGTGACTGTTAAAATTTAAATATATCAGAATTTTCTTAGTTAATGATTTCTTAAAAAAATTAAACTGTTTTAAAAATTCTGAATAAAAAATATTATTTCCCAAAAGGGGTCGCATTTAAATAAATGTACAGGATTAACTAAGCCACCATAAAAAAATTTTGTTTTTTGATACCAACTTTTTTAAGGTAGAAAAAACATTAAAAAACAAAATTCTTATATGAAGCCCAAACTTTGTTTAAACACATTACAATTTCAACATAACGTCATACCACTATGCTACATATCAACTGAAATTTTACAACAAATCTCCATAAATTTGAAAGTTATTAAAATAAATTTAAAAATATGATCCTAAGTACCAAAAATTGGGGGTGTATCATCACATGTCAATAAAAAAGCCATTTCCCCTTCAGGAAAATTTTAATTTTTTCCAATAGATTTTCAGAATGAATAAGACAAAACCCCACCCTTTTTTTTTTTTTATCATTTTATTGGGTTCAACAAGAGGTAAATAGCATTGTGCTACCAGAACCCCTTTGTCTTCCCCCCATTTTGTCCCGATCGGCAGAGCTTTCGCTCGGCGACGGTCCGGGGAACTGATGGATATCCAGGGAGGGGGGGCGTTCACATTCTCCGACCTTCGAATCTTTTGAACGATCATTTCAACAAAAAAAAAAAGTAATTAGTTCTATAAAAAAAAAATTTTTTTCCTTTTTCTGTTTTAAAAAAACTTAAATTATGCAACAGATTTATTATATGAATGATCTACAAACCAAAAAAAGTGTTTTATGTTGCTTAAAACAATTGTACACCTGACAAAAAACCATTTCTTGAATGCAGAGATTTTCGGCGATAAAACGAGATGGAATTTAATAGAAACCCAAGCGAAAAAAATGACAGACAGAAAAGCTGTGGCCGATTCATATCCCGGCCCCAAAAAAGGGGGGAAACCGGGGGAGAGATCTGCGGACGCTGACGGAACCGAAATATCAGCCGAACCCCAGACGTTAAAGGAGGTTTTAAGCTTTTTTTTTTAGATTTTTCATATTTTGTTTTATGCGGTCATTGTTTACAATCACTGTTGTATTTAATACAACAGCAAAAAAGGTTGTTAAATTTTTATCAGACTTAAGCCTAAAAAAAAATAAAAACGCTATTCTAAAAAACTTATGAAAAGGTCTTTGATTATATTTCTGGTTTGGGGCCTTTATTTTTAAAGAAAAAAAATTTTTAAAAAAAATTGTAAGATTTTTTTTCCATATTTTTTTTTGAAATTATAAAAAAAAAATAAAAAAAAGGAAAAAAATATAGACAAAATTTATAAAAAAATTTTCTTGTAAAATTTTAAGGTTAAAAAATTTTATAACTTTTTTAGTTCAGATGCCACCAGATTGATATTTCAGGGATTTTCTAAAATTTTAAAAATTTTAGTAAGCCAAAATGAAAGTATAATAATTATCCTGAAAAGGGATTCCAAAACCTTGTTTTTGTCGTGCTACCCCTTTTTTTCTTAAAAAGTTTTTCTTTCAATAAACTTTTACTATTTTTAAATAATCATAGATGGTACCTGTTAAGGAATAAAAAATATTCCCTTTGCCTTCCTACATTATTATTGTTAATAAAAGAATAATAAAATTTTTTTTTTTTCTGAATAGCCCATCGACAAAAAAAATACAAACTACTTTTAAAAATTAAATGAAAAATTTTAATTTTGAATATCAATAAGTAAAATTTTTAAAAACTTTTTTTTTTTTTAGCTTTTTGATACTAATAGATTTTTTCAATTTATTTATTTTTTTGGTTAATATTCAAATTATCCAAATATATTAATGTATATATATTTGAAATCAGAAAAAAATTTTATTGAATAAATAATTTTCCCCTTAAAAAAAATTTAAGTTTATATTTTTCCATTTTTTTTTGGATATTTTTTATATAATTTCAAAAGATAATATAAAAAAAACCTAAATTTTTAAAAAAATTTTTTTGTTTTAAAAATAAAGGCCCAAAGCAAGTAAATAAAACGACCTGAATATTTTAAAAAAATTAAGAAATTAATATAATCCAAAAATAAAAAAAACCCTAAAAAAAAAATCAAAAGCTTTTTAAAAAATGCTCAAAGACTTTGCCCCCGTTTGGGGGAAAACTGAGGATTATTTGCCCCAAATTTTGACAAACCGGGAATGGAGTTAGTAATGTCGAAATTTTTTTTAATTTCAAAACCAGGTCTTATCTGGGGAAAAAAAAAAAAATCAAATCCGGGGGCCTTCAGGGGCCTGGTATGGTACCCCTTTTAAAAAAAGCCGCAGGAAAATCCTGACAGAAATTCCTGAACTGGAGGGGGTTGGGGGCAAAGCCCCCTGTGCCAAATTTCCCCGTTCATTTAAGGTCCCCCAGGGTTAATTTTTCCCCAGCCCCTTTTTAAAATTTTCCCCCCAAAAAAAGGTTTTAAAAAGTTGTCGCCCAAACGTTTCATTTTTGAGGATACTGTGTCCATACAGGCGAACTTAAATGTTTATTTTCCCGTGACCAATATCTGGCTACTGCAGGATTATAATAACCATAAAAAAAAAAAAATTATCTGTAAACAGAATTTTTTTTAGAAAATCGTCATTTTTATAATTTTCCTTTTTGCCCCTCAAAAAACCTTCCCCCCGATATATTTTTTTTTGGGAAAATTTCGAGCAGTTGTAATTTTGTGGGGTTTAAAAAAATGCCCCCCCTGCGGTCGGGGAAAAGCCAATTTTGGGAAATTTAGATGCGGGGGATGGCTTATTTGCTTTTACAAAAGCACATACATTTTCGTCCCCTAACTCTTTCTTCAGAAATAGAACGGGCTTCTTGGTCTTCGTTATAGCATTTACCTTTTTTTTGTTTAAAGCACCCGGTTTTAAAAAAAGTTAAAAAAATATTTCTAAAATTGCTAATAAATATTTTACGAAAAAGGCAACCCCAGAAAGTTGCGGGGGGTTTGTACTGTTTCAGGGTAAGATAAAAAAACAAATGATGATGGAAAATTAAAAAAATCACTATCAACTTCGTTTTTTTAAATGGAACACCCTGTATATGATTGAAAATTAAATTCCCCTTTTAAACTTCCTTTTTAAAAATATAATTTTTTTATGTTCGGATAAACGAGTTGGTTATTTAATTTTTAAAAAACTGTTCTTATAAGCCATAGCAAAGATTGATACTACTACGAATAGATAGCTCATCTAAAGGGGAAAACTTTTTTTTGGGGGAGATATAAAACCCCCTTTTGGGTAAAATTTTTTTTGGGGGCGGAACCCCCCGCCTTGCGAGAAAAAAAAACGCGGCGTTGCCAATGCGAAAAGTACCAAAAAAACCCCCTTTTAAAAAACTGCTTTATATTATATTACAGAGCTAAATTGTTATTTATAAAAAAAACACTTTTTATTGGGTTTAAGATTTTTTAATTTTTGTTAAAAAATTATCTTTTTTTTTTTTCCAATAGCCATTTAAAAATTTTTTCATATTTTGGGGTTTTATATAAAAAAAAAAAGTTTTAACATTTAAGCTAGTAGAATGTTTCGGGTTTTTTTGGGACTCTTTTTTTTTAATTTTTTTTTTTCGTTTTGAAAAATTTATTAAAAAAAGTGGGTTGAATTTTTTTTTTTAAAATTTTTCCACTAAGTCCCACAAGCGAAGCATTTCCGGGGAAAAACAATATCCAGATATAATACGTTAGTTATAATAAATTTAAAAAAGGAATTTTTTAACTTAATTTGTTAATTGCATAAAGCCTACTATGTAAAAAGTGGTTTTTAAAAGTATTACAAGCTAATATAGAGAGGGGGGCTTATTAAGAAATTAAATTTGGGGAAGTGATGCAACGGGGACCTTGGGGGACACTTTTTAACAGCATACGTAACTGTAACCCTTTCCTTTTTTGGGAGTGGAGGGTAACTTGTGAATGGTAAATGGAAAGGTGTGATTTCTTTCCAGATTCGTATGCTCTAAAATCTACTTTGGAAAAACAACTTATAGTTCATTATCAATGTTACTAGGTTTTAATTTTTTAAGAGAAAAAAAAAAAGTATAACCCCTTTTTAATTTTAAAATTGGGTTTAAAAAAAGGGGCCATTTGGAAAATTTTTTGATAAATGCTTAAAAAAAGGCCCCGTCAATTTAAAAAACCTTTAAAAAAAAATCATTTATATTTTTTTCTGTTGCATTCCCCATAATTTTTTAATTCATTATAATGACATTGACATTGACATTAAATTATGCTTGATCCTAAATAGATAGTGGATGGGAAAAAAAAAAGGTGTTTGACCTCCGAATTTTTTTGAGTTTAATTTTTTATAAAATTTTGGGGAATTTTTTTTTTTTTTTAGAATGTTGTTTTTAAAAAAATATGTACTAATTTTTTTTCGCAATTTTTGGGGACCCTTATAAATAACCCCCTTATTATATTTTAATTTAAAAAAAAAGATTTCCCCCCCAAAAATTAATAGTTTGACAGATTTAATAAAAAAATATTACTGCCTGAAATATTACCAATTTTATTCTTTGTAAATTTTCAATCCTTAAAAGTCACCTCTAACAATTCTTAAAACCCCAATAAATAGATAAAGGGGGGGAAAAAAAAAGTAAATTTTGATAAAAAATTTTTTCCCGGTAAAAGTATAAAGTAAACCGGTTTTATAGAATATTATGCCCGAAGTGGGCTTGCGAATTTTTCAAAAAAAAGTTGTTGGGTTTTTTTAAACATATTCCCCCTTTTTTTTTTTTAATGATAAAATTTTTTTTTTTAAAAATTTTTTTGTAGGGCTTTTAAAGAGCTGAAAGGGTTTTTTAAATTAAACCTTTTTTTAACCTTTTTTTAGTTTTAAAATGGGATTATTTAAAGGGCCCCAGAATAAGGTGGTCCGCCCGTAAAAATTTTAAACGGCCATATGGGGGCCAAATATTTATTGTACAGAGAAATCTATGTAATAAAAGTCTTTGTTATCAAAAAGCTATAATTCGTTATTTTTTTTTCGTATCCCCAGTATTTTGGGGATTTTTTTTAAAGAAAATGGCCATTTTTACGAAATTGGGAAAAGTCGTTTTTCAATTTTTAAATTCCAATTTTTCAAAAAATTAAAAATTTTAATTTGATTAAACCTTTAGGATGTATTAATAACAAAATATATAAAAAGAATCACAGAAGGGTACAGATCTATTTTAATTAAGAAGGAAATTGGGGGGTTTTTTTTAAGGGGTCTTTTCGTAAAAAAAACTGGGGGCCGACCTTATTTTTATCATAACTGCTCAATTTTCAGGGGAAAAAAAATCTTTTTTATTTTTAAAAAAAAGGTCTTATTATATATTTTTTAAAAAAACTTTATATTTTTTTTCTTGAGAAATGCAAATTTTTTTCGCTATTTGACTTTGAATCTTTTCAAATTTAGCATTTGACGAAAAAAAGCTAACCATTAACAAGCCGTAGCTCGGTTGTATTGGTTTGGGGGAAAATTTTAAAAAAAATTTTTTTTAGTTTTTTTTTTTAAACTTAATTTTGCTCTTTTTGCTTTTTTTTTCAAAAGGCATATTATTTTTAGTTATTTGTGAAAACCCATTAAAAAAAATTTTTTTTTTTTGTCGACAAACTTTTTTTTTTCAATCGCGAATAACTCGAAAAATATTATTTTAAAAAAAATTTTGGAAAAAATTTTTTTTAGAATTACTTTCTTTTTTGATTTCGAAAATTTAAAAATTTTAATTAAAAAAAATTTACCCCTTTTTAAAATGGGGTGGCAACCACCCCCAGGATAAAAGCCCTTGGGGTGATATAAAACCCCTTTATCCTTTTTCTATTCCCCCCCCTTCTGTTAAAATTTTAGAAAAAAACCCTGTAGTACAAAAAAAAATTCCCCGTCAAATTGCCTCATTGCCTGTACTAAAAGTAGATTTTGGGGATTATGAATCTGGGGGAAAAACCACACTTTTCCATTTACCATTTAAAAAATTTCCACCCACCCCCCAAAAAAAGAAAAGAGTTACTTTTAAGTATGCTGTTAAAAAGGGTCCCCCCAAACCCAAACTGTTTTTCGTATATTGATTTTAAAACTTTTTAAAAAGGCCAACCCCTTTTATTAGTATTGGCTGGGGCCAGAAAAATATTTTGAAATTTTTCTTTTTAAAAGGGCTGTTTAAAAACCCCTTTTTTTATAGAAAAAAACCCGTTTTTTTAATAGCTAATTTTTAAATTCCAAATTTAAAAATTTTATTAATCGTATTTTGGGCCCCGACCTAATATAAACCCCCTTTTTATGCTTTTATAGACTTTTTTTTTGGGTTTTACCTAAGAATTTTCAAATACAAAGGGGGGGCCGGTTTTGTAATAAAAATTCTGCCGGTTTGTGACGTCACCAAATTTTCGGCGCCAAGCCATCCAAGCTCACGATTGCACAAAAAAATTTTTTGAGGGATTTTGGAACGTCACAAGCATTGGTTAGTTGGCAGAAAAAATGCTATCTATCTGACATCCTATGTGATTAACAATTTTTGGGGGTTTACCATAAAAAAAAAATTTTTTAGGTCGCTATAAAAATGATAAAGCCTGCTGTTGCCATAACTCCACGAGGCCCCTAAATTTAAAAACATTTAAACCCTTTTATGCTTTTAAAAAAAAATTGGAAATTTTTTGCATGTTTTAATAATGTTATTCGTTGAAAAAAACCTTTTCGCCCTAAATAAACACTACAATTACTTTTTTTTAAAAAAACAATAATAACTTTTTTTTTTAAATTAAATTTTTTTTTTAAAAATTTAAAAAAAAATGTTTGACTTTTTTTTAAACAAAAACTACATTTTTTTCTAATAAAAGTTTTTTTTTATTAAAACTAAAAAAAACTAAAATTTTGTTTATTCATGGTCAAACCAAAAAAAAACCCCTCTACTGTTTTTTATAGACAATCAAATTTTTAAATTTAATTAGCTAGTTCAACACAGGGTGTTGCATTTAACCCTTAAGTACCTTAAGGGTGAAAGGGGGTTATCCCCTCACTTTAAACCTACCTACCTTGGGCCCGTCCCACAGATTTTCTAGCATTTTTAAATGAAAATATTTTTGATATTTTTTTTTCCAAAAACCCTTTTTCCCCCTTTTCCTTTTTTTTTTTTTTGGCATTTTTCTTATCTTAAGATATGTACTAAATGTATATCACTAATTTATATTAACTATTATTTAATTTTTTTTAAAAAAACAAAGTTATTGCGTAGTCCCGTAGACGCCACATCAGTGCTTATGTTCTAAAATTGGGGGTAAAAATTTTTTAAGGGTTAAAAAGGGGTTTAAATGACCTTATTTGTAAAAAAAACCCCTTCAACTTTTGTATAAAAACGTTTACGCAAAAAAATGTTTTAATAAAAATAAAAAAGCGTTTTTAAAAACAAGTTAAAGGGCTGGTCAAAAAATCTAAAAAAAAAAACGTCCATTAAATTTTTTTTTTGATCCGTCCCAAAAAAGTTTTTAAAATGATTTTAAAAAAAACGTTAGTTTTTAAACGATTTTTTTTGATATTAAAAAAAACTTCGTAAAATACGTTTACAAAACGTTTTTCCAAAGTCCGCAAAAAAAAGTTTTTGTTTTTCGATTTTTTAAAAATTCCAAAAAAAATTCATTAGACGTTTTTTTGGTTCGCTATGGAATATTTTTAAAAAGTTTCAATAAGGGGGTTTTAAACGCTTTTTTTTAAATTTTTTGTTTTCCTTTGATTTTGCATTTATTTAAAAAGAAAAAAATGCATAGCTTAGACCGACGCGGTACGGTGGGCTACCCTGTACAGGAAAACCATAATATTTGGAAGTGTTAATTAACATGAGTTTTTAAGGGGCCCGTTTTTGGGGATGCACCACCCCCAAATTTGGCAGAAGAAATAAATATTTGATATTGAAATATTAATTTTTATTTTAAAACTAAGTTAAAAAAAATTTATAATCATCCAATGTTCTAAAATGGCCTGATTTTATGGGTAAATCTGAATAATCGAACATTGTCCGTTCTTTTATTTTTGTCTGAAAATTTTATTGGCATAAATTGCCACCATTCGAAGCCATATTATTAAACAGTATTAAGTCCGTCCTTCCCCGCGCAGGTGTACATCGATACTGCGAGACCCCCGGCGGTCACAAAACAAAATATAATTATAATATTAAACCCATAGTCGACGGAGCTAGCCTAGCAGCCAGCTTCCAACGGAAAAAATTTTGGGAACGCGGTCAGGCGCCCGGTCGCGCTCCCGATGGAAGCAGGTTTGAAAGTCTGCTTCCATAGGAGATTCAAAATTTTAACACGGGGTGGTTTTTCTATAGTGAAACTATAATATTCTTTGGCCATAGTTGGGGATGGATACAACCAAAGTTTGGCAAATTTTGTGCGTTAGCCATGGTTCGTTTGGGGAAAACCCAAAAAAAAATATAAATATTTGACAGAAGTAATTTTGGGGGTTTTTTCCATGGCTAACTATGGCTTATAAGAACAGTTTTTTTAAAATTTAAATAACTTGCAACTCGTTTATCCGAACATAGATGTTATATATTTGAAAAGAGGGATTAGCAAATTTTTTAATTTTCAATCATATACAGGGTGTTCCATTTAAAATAACGAAGTTGATGGGGGATTTGTTAATTTTCCGATCATCATTTGTTTTTCTATCTTACACCATAAAAAAACTTCAGGCCAGGTCCTCATGGGCGGACTGGAATCAGAGGTACTGACAGCGAACTGGTTTTCCACAACGCGATTGGCCTAAACGATCACCTGATTTGTCAAAAGTGCGCTGTCATTATTCTGTTGAGAATAAACCCCAAAAATACGCTAAAAAGTTGTGTTTGGTTTATTTTTTTCGCACTTTGGGCGACAAGTGACATAAGTGGCAGTCGGGGGTCTGGCTGTCTGGCAGGGTAGTGTTGTGTGTTTTACGTTTTATCAATTTATCATCAAATTTATAGGGTTTTTTAAAAAAAGTAAGTTAAATAATACTCCCACTACTGTTTTACTGTTAACAACACAAACACTTTGACAAAGGGAAAAAAAAGTCCGCACGAACTGTCAAATCCAAAAAAATATTCACCCCGGGGGGATCAGTGCGCCGAACTTCACGTAATGACAGTGAAATTATCCCCCAATAATGCGCTCATGGGGACCCGCCCTCATAAAAAAACCTGCAACTTTCATATAAACCTTTTTTTTTATCTATAAAAAAAAAGAAAAGGGGTGCGCAATTATAGGGGGAAAAATCTGAAAAACACCGAAAAAAAAACAAGAACAAACATCAGCGAACAAACTTTTTTTTTATTAGTTTAAAAAGGGGGAACCAACGTTTGTTCTTGTTCGCACAAGTTCCAGGGGGACGTCAGTACATCAAAGAAATTTTTTTTTTTTATGGTTATCCATAACTATTCCAACTAGTCGAAAAGAGTATACAAACATTTGGTTGCGTTTTTGGGGACAGAAAAGGCACAAAAAAAAAAAAAACACATACAAAGAAAGTAAACGAGAAGAATGTTTGTTTCTGTTTGTTTTTTCGGGGGGGGACATACCTATGAGAAATAAATTTTGTTTGTCGTTCATCCATAACTTTTCCAACTGGTCAAACGAGAGTAAACAAATATTTGATTGCGCTATGTAGACAAAATGACGCGAAAAAAAAACAAAGAACATTTTAAAAGAAGGTGAACAAGAACGAATGTTTGTTTTTTTTTTTTTTCGGTGTGTTTATACCTTAACATAGATGGAATATTATAAATTTAGGGGTATTTTTTTTTTAAAAAAAAATATATAATTAAAAATATTTGGCAGTAAAAAAATTTTTGCTTTATGCAAAAAAAATAAACATAAAGTTAAGAAACCCCCAAAGTAAAAATTTTTTTTTGATTTTCTTTTAAAAAAGCCCCTTTTTTTTATAACAGGTTGGACCGAAGGCAGCTGTTCTATAAAGTTTGAAAATTTTAAAAGCATTATTTTTAGTGATGGGCATTTTGGGGATGTTTTAAAATTATTCGTTTTTGGGGAAGATCCTCATATTCGGAATATCATTCGACATATAAAACATTGACCAATCAAGGTGGAAAATATATTGCGCCGACCGAAAACCGTCGTTTTCCCCCCGAAGTCAAGGGTTTTTTCGAAGTAACGAATTTTCCCGGGGATAAATCGTTGTCGGAAGACGAAAATTTAAATTTTTTTTGTTTGGGTTTTTGATTTCCCCCGACTATTTTAGTTGTTGGGTTGATGTTGTTTCATAAGTATTCGTGTACGTTTTTAATTTGTTTTGTTATTATTGGTGGTGCGACGGAATTTTTTTTTTTGTTTTAGTTCGTAATTATTGGGTGGTGTATAGAATAGTATACAGTGATCGCCAAAAAATTAGACACTGTGGAAAATTTATATACTTGATTTAAATTTTTTTTGGTGTGTAGTATCTGCATTTTGAATTAAAATTCCGGGGAGGAAAATTAATGATAGAAATGCATATTATGGTTTCCCCGAGTGGTTTTAATTTGCTTAATTTTAAGTACTTTAAGTAGTAGATATGAATTTTTTTTGGGGTTAAAATTTGTTAATATTTGATAAAAAAATTAAAATTGTCGCTTGATAGGCTAAATTTGTTTGATTTAGGACGAAATTATTCTAGGTATACAGATACAGTTAAACTTGTTTAACTCCCCCCCCACATATGTCTTTTTTTTTTTCAAATATCGAACTTTTATTAAAAGGTTTTAAAAAAATGACGTTTGTAGCTTCTGGTTAAATAAGTGCATTAATAATTTCGACCTTGAATATTCGAATTAGGATAGAACTTTAAATGTTTTTGAAAAGTTTTGGGTTAATGTTTTGAATTTTTTTTGGGGTTGCACTGTATCCAAAGTACCTTTTTTTTTTTTTGAAAAAAATTGGGGTCAGAATGCTTTTGATAATTCAGTTTTTTTTCGCATTGCTTTCTTATTATGTTCCGCAAGTTTTTGTTTAATTATTACTTTATTCAATAGCGTAATAATAATTAAATAAAAAATTATGTGGTAACAAATCACAATGTGACATCCGACATTTAAATTTTTAAGTATTCTTTGATAGCTCCTCCTATTTCGGTCGAACTAGGATTGCCTTTTAATGAACCGCGAATCGAATGAACTATCATCCGATAAGTAGCGGTAATATAACCCAGATGATTTTTGGGAAACGAATACTGAATATTCCAAAGAAATATTCAAAAAAATTTAAACATTTCTATATTTGAATATCGTGGTTTGGAATTTGGAATGGGGAAAAATTTCCTTTGAGTTATTAATTTACTGGTGGGTTTAAATAAACAAAAAAGACCATTTTCCTCTATGAACGAGAAACCTATAGATAAGAAAAAACCATGGAAAAATAGCTAGACAGACGTATCTGGTTCCCCCAAACCATCTGTGTTGTAAATCAGTGTGCGTTAAATAGTGTTCTTCGGGGGGTGAAACTTTTAATATCGCCAATGAACCTTATATATGACGCCCGAATGGGTAAAGGGGGGGAAAAGTCAAAAAAAATGGAAAAAGGGGTTATGTAAATTAAACAATAATTAAAACAATTATTTTTTAAATTGTTTAAAAAATATAGGGGGTTTTTTATTAAAAAAAGGTTTTAATAGCCACTTTTTTAAAAACTTTTATTTTAAAATATTTCAATTATGGTTTAATTCACATTAACTCATTGTTCACATTTTTTTTTTTATCCGTCTTTTTATTCTTTTCGCCACATATAAAAAAAAAAAAATAATTTATCTAATATTACCGCAATTTTTACATAATTTTACATGTTGTTCTTTAGATGGGTAACGGCGGTCTTAAATTTGAATAAAATATTATATAACCCAATATCTTAGATATCTTACCTTAAATTTTTTGTTAAAGATTTTGTGCTGCTTGTCCTTTTTTTTAATCTGTCAAGCCGTTTTTTTCCCAAAAAATAACTCGTAACATTCATCACTCTGCGTACTATCATATCCGTTTACTTCAACAGCCCTTTTTAAACACCCACAAAAAAAAGGATTAAAAAACCGAAACTGAACAGTTTATCCTTTTTTCATCATCACCTTATTATAAAATTCTATTTTAATATCCCCCGTTGCAAAACAACGGTCCATTTTAATCGAAAACGATTTAGCATCCACTGGGATTTTATAAATTTTACTTTTTTTCCCTTTTTCAATAGTTTATCCCCGGGAAAAAAGTTTTTGGGGTACGTAAACGACATTTTGGCCGGACCACCCAAAAAAATGGGAAGGGGTAAAAAAATAAACTCTTTAATGTAGGGGAGTCAGTGGGCAGTAGTAGAGGCGAGGGGCACTAATTTTTCATGTATCTTTGAAAAGGGCTAGGTAAAAAAACCCCTTTGGTTCCGGGTTCGTTTTTCACCTAAAAAAAAATTTTTGGGGGTTTAAAAAAATATAGCTTTCCACCAAAAAAGGGTGAAAGATTTTAAAGGAGGGGGGGAAAATTCGGCCTTTTTTCGCCCATCATATTGGGAAAAAAATTAAAGTTTAAATTTTTTGGTCATTTTATTATAAAACGTGTTCGTGGGAATATTGCTAACTTTTTTTTTTAAAAAGATACAAGTTAGGTTAAATTAGGGTTGTGAAAAATTTTTTCGCTGATTACAATGACGAAAAATAGAAAACCAAATAAGCATGGGGGTTTACGAGTTATTCACAAAAAAATATTTTTTTTTAAAGCAACACCCTGTATTTGTTACGTTAATTGAAAGAGAATGTAATTTTCAATACAATTAGTTATTAACATTTTTTCTAAGATGATAAATAGCAGAGTTATTTCAATTTAAATACATTTTCCGTAACTGGACGCAGGCCCCCTGGAATTTTTAAAAAACGCATTCTTTGTATAAATTATATCGTAGTACGCTATAAAGAAACTAAATTTAAAAAAAAATCCGCCATTAAGTATATAATTTGTCAAACCTTCTTATTACTTGGGTAAATAATAAACATCGTATTTTCCCCGTTTTTTTAAAAAAATAACACATAACTAAGTAACATTAATAAAAAACATTATGCTAAAAAGCTATATTGGCGTCATCCAAAAAATCTTCCAACACATTTCTTAGTAAATTCAGATATTGTTTGCCTTTTAAAAATCCTTTTTAAAACACAGGTCCAAAATTTCGATCCAATGGGGGGAGCACCAAGCCCCCCTTCGTTTAAGCAATAAAATCTTTGTGGATTGAAAGGATGATGGCGCAGGAGATTGCAATGCCCAAAATGTTTTTTTTTGGTTAAACATGCCTGGGGTTACTAAAATTAGTATTATTGCTTCAAAGAATTAATCGTAAAAAAAATTGGGGTTTTTATAGCAGCATTTAAAAGCCATTGGCAAAAGTTTATACGCCCCACTTGGCAACAAAGTTTGTGTGGGGTGCATTTGTGAAGTACATAATTATGTTTTTTTTTTTTAAAATTTTTTAATGGTTCCTTTTTCATAGATCCGACCACCCCCAGTCTCTTTTTGGGAAATTTTTAGATAAACTTTAAAAAATGGCAAAACATTAATTTCTGTTTGTTGGGGAAAAATTTAATTTCTACGCTTTTTGGGGAAAACTTTTGTTTGATTGAAACTTTTTATAAAGGACTAATAAATATCTTCTGTTTGGCATATTTCTTTTTTAAATAGTTTCATTCTAAAGCCTGATGCCATTTTTTATTTTGGAAATTATGTAGCATTCTATCATATCAAACTTCCAAAAGACGACATTTTAAACAACAGTAGCATAAATAAACCCCTGGCCTTATGATTTACTAGTTCCCCCTTTAAAAATCATGGCGGATACATATTTTATCTTTTGTTTTTTTTAATTTTTTTTATAGCATACTACGATAATTTGTACAAAAAAAACGATTTTAAGAATTAGGCCGCCTTGGGGCCCGTTATGGAAAAAAAAATTTAAATTAAAAATAACTCCGCTTTTTTTTCATTTTAGGAGAAAAAAATAAATAACTAATTATATAAAAATTACATTCTCTTCGTATTAACGTAACAAATACAGGGTGTTGCATTAAAAAAGTATATTTTTTTTAATAACTCTTTTTATGTTCATTTGTTTTTTTTTTTTCGTTATTGTAATCAGCGTAAAAATGTACACAACTTTGCTAATTTAACCTAACTTGTATCTCTTATAATAAAAAAAATTTGGGGAAAAGTGCCGACTTAATTTTTGAACACGGTGTATTTATAATAAGTCCAAATATCTTTATTTACATCTACAATGAATTGGAAAAATCAGAATGGTATAGTTTGTCCAAGCTTTTTTAAATTTTTGTGTTGGCTTACATGTTCAATAAAAAAATTCTAGACTCAACGTCAAATCAGCTGATTGGCGTAAATAAAACCCGTAATGGATTAAAGGCGTTTTAATTTTTTATTAAATTTTTTTGTGTTGGGTGTGTTATTTCGTGTTTTAAAGTAATTAGTGAGATTAAAATTACTCTGCAGTGTTTTTTTTTTTTTTTTGTGTAGACTATTTGACATTTTTTATATTTCATAATTTTTTTTTTTTTGGACTAAGTTTTTTTTTTTTTTGGGGTTTTAAAAAAAACCCCCCAGAATAGTTTTTTTTTAGTGAAAAAACCACAACGATTACTGTATTTCCATTTTAAAAAAAGCTTCAAACCCTTTTGGAGCTGTGAGGGGGCCGGAGGTAAGAAAATAAAACCCAAAATAAATTTTTTTTTAAAAAATGATGCTATCAGAATAGTGATCTTAAAAAAGGTAAAATAACTTGCTTTAAAAGATCAAAATTTTTAATTAAATACATTTATGAATTTTTTTTTGGGATCGCATTTTTGGCGAAATATAAGAAGCAAAATATTAAATTTATAAGTAACTTAGGCTTAATGGAAAACCAAATGTGTAAGCATGAGAAGGAAATTTTCAAAAGATTTTAGGAAAAAATGAAGTTTTGGGGAAAAAAAAAAAAATTTTGGGGGGTTTTCCCCTTGGGGATAAAACCCGGGGATTTCCCCGAACAGTTTTTTTCCGCAGGTCTTGGCAGGATGACGATGTATATTTCAGTGGAAAGGTAAAACCTTCTAATGAAAATTAAGAAAAAAAAAAATGCCCCTTTCCTACACTTAAGGAAAAATTAAGGGCCCCTTTTTTTTTTAAAATCACAAGGTGAAGCACTTTAAAATTTTTTAAAAAAAATTTTTTTTGCCTTATAAATTATCAAAATTTTAAAATTTCCCCGCCTTGCACACCGACAAGGGGGAAGAAGACCTGCCCTTTTGGGAATTTTTTTCCAGCTTCTGCCCGAAGCATTAGCTGTCAAATTTCCCCTTTTTTTGTATATCCAAATTAGAGAAATTTAAAAAAGTCTACTCAGATGCATCCCTTTATTGTCAACTTCACATTTCCCTTTTTTTTCCGCACTTTCATCTCGGGGAGTTTCGAGACTACAAAATTTTTTATCAGTAATTTACATCTGACTTCACTCTAGACACTGTAGTATGTGTATCCTAAAAAAAACTCATATATGACATACATAGGACATATGTTAAAACCCCCAGCTCTTAGACAACATTAAACTACAGAACACACTTGCTGCATTCTTATGAAACATTAAAGTATTTTAATTAAAAAAAATAATGAAATACTTATATTTTCTTTAGATACATTCTATATGCGGGTTTGGGGAAAAAGATTTTTTTGATGGTGCCAGTAAAATTTTTAAATCAAAAAAAAAAACAGGAGATTACCATGGCGAGATAAAACCCCTAAAATTTTTTAAGAAGTGAGTTAGAGATGATCTACTACCTAATTTGAAAAGGCCTTCATTAGTCATTTTAGGTTATGCCAGCTACCATAGTAATTTTTTAAAAAACTCCATATAGGGGGGGGAAAGAAAGAAAATATGCTTAAATGGTTAAAAACCGAAATATTCCTTTTGCAAAATCGGCGACAGAATAGATTTTGGGGTTTTTTTTATTCAGCGCCTACCAAAGTCCCCCAAAACTTATGTCGTCGATGCTCTTATTCAGGAGGGTAGTCATCAATGTTTTACTTGCATCCATATCAGGGGAAATTAATGCTATTGAAATGGTATATATTTAAAAAAAAAAAGGGGATTCCCTATTTTATGCGACCCACATTATTAGTATATTAATAAGGTGCTTTACAAAAAAAAAGGGGTTTTAAAAGGGAATAAAAATCATTTACAAATTATCTTTTTTTACTTTTTTTTCTTTTTTTTTTTAAACTACCTTTTTTTGCTTTTTTAAAAAAAAATAAATATTAAATGACTATTTCATTTTAAAAAAAATTACATCAAAAAACCACAGGTTTCCCCAAAAGCTTGAACTCACAAGCATCCATTTACAGCCCAGCTGCTAAAAAACCAAACCTACCAATTTTGTCTGCCTCTATTTTTTGGGGGGCCAGACTAGTATCTGCTGCATGGGTTGATACATTTTTCTTTCATTACATACATTTGTTTTTTCATAAAAAAAACCCCGGGGGACTCCACTTCAAAAACCCTTTAAAAACGACCTTCCAACGTTTTTGATAAATTTATTTTATAAAATATAATCATCTTATTGTGTTAATGATACTCTAAATAAATAAATGATTATTACTGTTTTGTTTTATTTATTTTATAATTTAGTATAGGAAGCAGAAAGGGGAATTATATTAGATGAAATAAATCTACTTATCTTTTGGGATCTTTAAAAAATTGTAAAAATTTCATAATAAGGGGGATCAAACCATCCCCCCTTTAGTGAGATATTTTATCAGGGTTTTTTTAATTCAAATTAAATAGTTTCCCCCAAATATAACAAAAATAAAAGTCTGTTTTTTATTCAGAAATAGTGTACACTATTTTACTTTTTTTTACGTTTCCAACCGCTTTAATTAAAGGTGTATTTAAGGGGTAAGTGTGTACAAAAAAGTAAAAAAGGGAAACTATTTCTAAAAACAAACACTTTAATAAATGACTATTAATCTGCCCTAGATAGGCGAAAATGATAATTTTTAATAAAATATTAAAAAACCCAAAAATCAAGCTTTCACAATGTATGAAAAAACGGGAAGTTTTAAACGTTTAAAAATTTCCTTTTTTGGAAAAAAATGAACAGAAGAAAAAAAAAATGATGAATTTAGTTATTGTAATCTAACAACATTTTTTTTTTAAATATTAAAAAATTTTAAACTCCCTTCCCCCCGTACGGTCCTGACTAAAATTTATATCAAACCCCAATTAAACCTGAAAAACAAAAAAATTTCTAATATGAGGGGGATCTGCATTGCCAACCTAAAAATGTTAGCTTGGGGAAACTATAAAAAATCAAAATTAAAACAATCTTGCTATTTTTATTGAATTTTTTCCCTTTTCCCCGGGTTTTTGATCTTTAATTTTAAAAATTCATTTATTTCAAAACGCACCAAAATAAATAAATTCTAGTTTATAAGCTTATTTACTGTAATATTAAAGATTAAAAAAATTGGTGCACAAAGCGCATTATGAATTTTTAAAAAAAAAAATCATCGACAAAAAAGGGAAAATTTTAAAAATTGCAAGTTAAAAAAAGGTTTTTTTTTTTTCCCCCCCCCTTGATTTTTTTTCCCAAATTTTTTGTGGATGGGTTAAAGGTACTTGGACCTATTATAAATATAATAAAATGGACCAAATTGAAATTTTAAATTTTACGAATATGGTGGGAAAAAAACCATTTTTTTAAACCTCTCCCCCCTTTTGAATCAACATGTACAGATTCTTCTTTTGCCTATTTAAGAATCACCTGCTTAATATCCCATTTTAAAATGCCACATTTATTAGATTTTCTACTATTTTCGTAGATTTACCCCGGTTTTTCAAAAAAATTGCCTTTTTCCCCCAAGACTTAAAATATATCCGCTAGGGG
>JAHBCN010008470.1:0-38714 GCA_019359885.1 Listronotus oregonensis | reverse complement strand
TCTTCTTTAAATAAAACTTTTTATTTTATGAAAAAAATTAAAAAACCGATAAATTCCCTCTACTTTTATAAGTTTATTTTTAGTTTATCAGCTTTTAAAAAATTATTTGATACCTAACACTTAGAATATAATATTACATATACTTTGGGAAAGTTTTTGTTGGGAACATCGTAAATAGTATGAAAACAAAAAAATTTTTAAAAATTAAAAACAAATTATTTAAAATTGTTTACTCCAAGAATGAAAATCTTCTAAAAAAAATAATTACCCTATATTTTTTTTAAAAATTTACCCTTGTTTTTTTTCCCCAAAAAGATTTATAAAATATCTATTTTACATACTTTTATTGTAGAATTTTTCCAATAAAATTTATTTAAAAGAAAAGGGTTTAAATTTTTGGGGTTTATTATGCCCCATTGAAAAATTTCCCCTCGAAAACTTTAAATGGTTGGGGGGGTTTTTAAATAAAGTTTTTTTTTCACTTCCAATGTATTTTTAGCGGACAAAGAATTTTTATTTGTTTTTTATACTTTTTATAAGCCGATTTATTATATTGTATTTAAAATTAAAAAGAAACCTATACTAAATTTTATTTACTTGTTTTTCCCCCTAGACGTGTTTTACCTGGTTACAATTGGCTTCAAAAGAAGTGAAAAAAAGAAAAAACATATATTTTGATGCAGCCCCATTAGAATTTCTTGAATGAAAAAGATACATGGCAGAATAACAATATTCAAAAAACCCTTTATCCAAAATTTTTTTAATAAAATTTCTACTTGTTAAAGTAACTATATTAGTTTTTCCTTACGGTCCTAAAAAACATTAAAAAGAATAACTGTAAAGAAAATTTTTTTAAATCATAAAAATTTAAAATTCCACAAATGTTTGTAATATAAAAAATTTTGCTTTTTTTAGATTTTACAAATTTAATAAAAAAATGCTAATTATATAAAATTTTTTAAAATTTTGGTTTTTTCCCGTGATTTTCAAATTAGCTTAAATAAAAAAAAAGCAGAAAATTAAATTTTGATCCTATATTTTAAAATACGGGGTTTTTTTCCCAAAAAAAAAAACGAATGTTTACAGCCCCTTTTTTATTTAAATATAAAAAAAGTTCAATAAATACATTTCAAAAAAAAAATTTTTTTTAAGAGGCAAAAGCTAAATGTCAAGTCCCAAAAAAAAAGGGGGGTTTTTAAGGAAAGGAGGTAAATTTTAAACTGGGGTGGGATTTAAAAGACAATCCAGAGATAATTAACCAAATGAAGAGTTTGGGGCTTGGGTTTTGGGGCCCTAAAAATATATTACAATTTTTTTTTTAAAAATGGTCAGATAGAAAAAATGAAAAAAAGGTTTTTGAAGATAAAAAAAATATTTATTTGATGTGGGGAAATGTATTTGAGGGGGGAATATTTTATTGGTTTATTAAGATTGAAAAAAAAAAAAGGCCTTTTTTTGAGCCAAATGTTAAATATGTAAAATAAAAATATTTCCCCCCACTTAAAATTTTGCCCTTAAACCCTTGAAAAAAAAAAGTTTTATATGCTTTTTGGTAGGTAAAATAAAAAGAAGGTAATAGTAAGACCATAGGGTGATTGGTTTTTTTTTTAAAGAGAATAAGAAATTGTAAGTGCTGTTGTGGTCTTTTTTTTTTAAAGCTGCCACTGGTATAGATATATTTTTTTTTGTCATTTAAAATTCATTGATTTCATGTAACTTTATTCATTTGTAGGTATCTACTGATAGGTATAACTTATAATATAAATTACAAAGAAAATTTTTCAGCATAAAAACGTATTTTTATTTGGCACACCAACAGCTTGTAAATAATTTTGAGTGCATTTTTTGAACTTACTGGGGGGTTTTTTTTTTTAAAAAACTTGCCTTATTTTTTTTAAAGAAAATTTTTTGTGCCAATCAGTTTTTCCCCAAATTAAATTTTTAAAACACGGGGTGCTTTCAAAAAATCCCGATATTACTTTTTTTAAAGTTTTTAACGGGTTTTTAATTTAAAAAAATTAAGAACTTGAAATATAGATATCATTTTTTAAAAAAATTTCCTTTTTTAAAACAATTAAGACCTTAAAATAGGTTTTAAATTTTTTTAAAAAAATTTCCCCTTTAAAAACAATTATTTTGGGTTTTATCTTGAATTAGGAACACAAAAACCATCTGGGCCCAAAAATCTTTCAAACGTTTTTTACAGTTAAAAAATAATATTTTCAACACATTAAAAAATCGATAAATAATAAACATTAAAAAAAAAAAATCTTAAAGTAAGGTTAAGGGGGAAGGGGTTGTTTTTGTTTTTGGCTTAGACCCAATTGGGGGGCAATTGGGGTTTCCCCGTTCCAGAAAATTTTTTGGGGTTTTGCTGTTTACGAACAACCATTTTTTTTTACCTAAGTTAAAGAATTTTTTTACCTGAAATAAAATTTTTGATCGAACAAGCACGACTTCCCCAAAAGGGGAAAAAAAAAACCAAAATTTTCCAATTAGGTTAGCCGGGTATCTTAAAAAAAACCGGGGCCCCCAGGGGGAAAGGGGAGGCCAAAATTTTTTCTTAGCTGTGGCAAATCGTACGGCCAACAAGAAACCCCCTTGGGGAGAATTTTGGGGGTTCGTTTGGGGTTTGGGGTATTTTGGGGGCTCTCAGGGGAAAGGAAAAAAAGGGTTTTGGGGGAACTTGTTCACCCCCGCTTAGCCCCATAAGAAGGACTCCATCGTTTGGCTTGAGTTTCTCCTTAACCCCACGGAAAAAAAGGATACAGCGCCTTTTGCCGCCTTCCCGAAAAACTATGGTTTTTTTTATCGCGAGCACTTCACTGATCGGAGGTCAAACAGGGGAATGGAAATTAAGTTTAAAAATTTATCGGGGGACAGACCTTCATCTACTGGAGGCCAAAAAAAAAAGGGGGAAAATTTTTAAGTAAAGACTAGAGGGGCCCGGGGCCTTTGGGGAATACAAGGGTACTAGAAAGAAAACATATATATTTATAAACCTCCCCTTTTTTGTGCCAGGGGTTTTACAAGTACGGGGGAGAGAAAGGTGGGGGGATTTAGCAATAAAGCTGCTTTTTTTAATTCATGTCACTTAAGCTTACTACGGGGAAAAAAAATTTTTTAACCTTTTTTTCTCCTTAATTTTTTCAAGCTTTTCAGTCAAAAAAAAAAAAACTTAAAAGTAGGTTTTAATCTAATCCGTCGCCAAATTTTGGCAATAGAGGATGTGTCGTCTTCATGTGTATGTGTAGGGGAGGGGGAAAAAAAAATTTTGTCCCCAACCCGGGGTTTTTCCGCGATTTTGTAATAACCCCCAACGGGTTATTTTTAAATTTTTGGGGTTTTTGGGGGTTCTTTTTCCCCTTTTTTTTTTTTCTGTGCATTTATTGGCACAGCAAATGGAAGTTTTCTAGAAAGTAAAGGCTCAAGGTTGTGGTCTTGTATCCAAAAAAAGTTTAGTAAGATTTTTATAAAATTTTGAAAGAGTTTTTTGGGGACAAATCCAAAATTATTTTTTCCGGAACCTGGGTTTTTGAGTTATTTTTGCCCTTAAATGGACAACCCCAAAAAGGGGAAATTTTTAAAATTCCTCCTTCCTAAACTGATACCATAAAATGGAACATCCCCGATTGGGATATTTTTTAAAGAATACACAAAAAAAAAATTTTATTGTTATTTTTAAAAAACACCTCAAATCCAGTTTTTTTTTTTAAAATTTTTAGTTATAAATCAGGAAACCAGTTTACCCCTATTTTTTTTTTTCTTACAACACAGAAAACGTTCTTTGAAATTTTTTCTTTACTTTTGGACAATAAATTATTGAAAATTTTTGGGGTTTTTTAATTTTAGTCCTTTTAATCAGTATGTTCCCATTTTGTTGGTAATCATTTCAAAAGAGAAAATTTTTAGATTAGTTCACTTGGGGCCTTATAACCCAAAACCAGAGGTTCCGGGAAAAAAAATTTTAGATTCGAAACCCAAAAACCCCGTATGTAAAATTTAAAAATTTTTTGGAAAAAAAATTTTAGTTTAGTTTTTAAATATTATTAATTTTATATGACTTAATTTTTGAGACATTTGATTAAAATTTTAATTAAAAGATTTTTTTGTTTTTAATTCCCCCCGTATAATGTATTCTATTTATTACTGTCATTAAAAAAACAAAATAATAAAAAGTAAAGATGTAGATTTACTGTTTTTTAATTTGAAATAAAAAATATATAGTTTTCAATTTTTTAACATATCTGCAGTCTCATAGTTATTTAAAAGTTTAATAATTTAAAAAGTGAGGCAGGGGGGTTTTTTTGAATTTTGATTTTGAAAAGGGAAGTTTTTATATTAATTAGGTAATTTACATCATCTTTTTTAAACACAAAAAAAATGTAGGTACCTAGAATGTAAACCCATTTTTAACATTTAAAAAAAAAAAGGTGGCGCTTTTCAATTGTTTCCCTAGTTGTATTATCACGGTTAAAAATTTTTCCCGGAATCCAGACCCGGGGAAAAAATTTGTTGACTTTTTAAAAAAAATTTTTTTCTTTTGGCTTTTTTTTTAAAATAAACTAAAAAACAAAAAATAAATGTACCTAATAAATAAAAAATTTTTTAAAAAAAAATCATTCAGTTTGGGTTAACAGTTTAAGGGGGAATTTTAAAAAGTTTGGGTTTTTTTTGAGGTTAGGTTCGAGTAGATTTATAACTTAAGAACAAAAGCCCCAAAAAAATTTATTTATATTTGTAAAGCGCCCCAAAAACCGCATACAAATTTTAAAAAATGGCCCGGGGCCCCCCTAAGAAAAAATTACCAATTATAAAAGGGGGCTTAAATGCATATTTTAAAGGGGTTTAAAAAAAAATTCCCAAAATCATACCGTATTTTATATTTATTTTAGTCCAGAAGCACAATATGTTGGGGAACCGAAGTAAAAACCCTTAAAAAGGGGGTTTTTTTCTTGTTTCTTATACTTCTTCAAAAAAAAGGGATTTAAAATTAAGAGAATTTTATAACCAATTGTTATTTACCTTTATTGCCCCATAAATTATTTTTAAAAAAATCTTAACATGTTTTTTTTTTTAGTTTTTCTGAAAGTGTATAAAAAGTTTTGAAAAATGTTGAAATTTTTTTAAGAGCAAATATTTTTTGCCGAAACGAGCCGGGGTTTAAAAAGAGGCCCCCAACTTCCCACCAGAATGAAAAAAAACCCCCAAAAATGTTTTATCCAGCAAGAATTTGTAAGTTTTTTTTTTTTTAAAAACCATTGCAGATTTTGTTTTACGAAAAATTTTGGAAAAAACAGGTAAAACTTTAAAAAAAAGGGAAAAAATTTTTATTTTTTTAAAAGGTTTCCCATAAAAGATTTTGCTTTTGGTTTAACCAGATATAAAGTAAGAATAAGAGGACTGAAAAATATGAAATTAGCATGCCTGTCAAGTAAAAATCTTATTTTTTTAATTTTTTTTTGTGATGTTTTCTTTAAAAAAAAAGACCTTTTTTGCATTATCACTTTTTTAAAAAAAATATAAGGTGACAAAAAATGTAAAATGCTTGTTTTTTGAATTTTTTTTTGAAATTTTTTGGTTTTAAAAAAAAAAAGCAAGTCCATTTTTTTTTTCGGGGTTGGGAAAAAAGGGGGTTTGTGAATTTTTTTTAAAAAAACAATATTATTCTTTAAAAAAAAAATTTTTAGTTTAAAAATTTTAAAAAAATTATGGTTTATATGTAAATTTTTTTAAAATTTTTTTAGCTAGATAATTATTGGCAATTATTTTTAGCCCTTTTTGGGGAAATATTAATAATTATAATAATTATGTCATAATATGTAGGTTTATTTTTAGTTTTTGAACAAAAAAAAAAGTTTGCTGTCTCAGAAAAAATTAAAAAAGAAAAAACTTCAAACTTACACCAAAAAAAAAAAGAAGGGGTGCCACAGGGGGACGGGGGACCCCAAACCGGGGAGAAAGGGGTTTCCTTTTTAAATTAAAAAATTTTTTTTTTTCCAACAAACCCCAAGTGAATTTTAATACCCCCGATTTTTTCGAAAAAACGATATTTGCTTTTTTTCGAGTTTTTTTTTCGAAAAATTTAAATTTTTTAAAAACAAAAGGAATTTTTTTTAAGGTTCAAAAAACAGGTTGAGAAAAAATTTAAAATTAGTTTTTTTTTGAAACCCCTTTAAAATTTTTTTTTTAAATGGGCACTAATTTTTACAAAATTTTTTGAAGATAAACCCAAAAATTCAAATGCATAACATTAATTTTTTTGTTAAAAAACATATTTTCCAAAGAGACAATGAGAAGAAAGGGGAACCCACATCTTTCCCCATGGGGGCGTTCCATATTTTGTTAATAAATAAATGTTATATTTTTTGAATTTGGGGGAATAAAAAAGGGTTTTCAAAAAAAATTAAAAAAACCCAGGTCCGTAAAAAAAATAAAGTTGATGAGGCTAAAAAAAACAAAACGCCAATGTTATCTCAACGTTTTTTTGGATTGGAAGGGCCATGAAAAGGGGTGTTTGTTTTCCAATTTTTTTAAAAAGTCAAAAAAAAAAAAACAAAACCCCAGCAAATTTTTTTTTTTTTTGGGGAATCTCCAAGTACTGGGAAATTTTTTAAAAAATTTTCAACGAAATGTTGTTAAAATTTAAATGCCCACTTTGCCAAATTTAACCGGGGACTTCATTTTTTCACTTTTGAGATCCCCATGCAGCATCAATTTAAAAAACCTGTAAATTGATTCCCCGTCCCCAAAGAACTAAAAAAGACAAATTTTTAATTTTTTTAAAACCCCCCAAAAAAGTAAAAGTAATGGAAGAAGTGTCTTTATACTGCTAAAGTTTAAAAAAAAAAAGTGAATAAAACTTTTTTGTTTTTATGTCCCAAGGGGGATGCCAAAAAAAATTTAAAAAGAAAAATAAAAAATAAAAAAAAAAAACATAAAATGTTTAAATACATAAATTAAAAAAGATTTTTGTTATGAAATTTTTATTTTTAAAAAGTATAAATTTAAAAAAAAATTTTTTTTTTGTTTTTATTTCTTTTTAAAAAAAAAATTATAAAATTTTGGGGTTTTTTTAAATCCCCCAATATTTTTGGGGTTTTTCCCCGCCAGGAAAGGGGTTTGGTCAAAAAAACAAATAAAATGGTTGTTTTTTATCTACCCTTTCCCAATTTTTTTTCCCTTTTATCAATGCTCATATAAGAGCTTTTTTAATTTTTTTTGACCCCCCCCTTTACACGATTCCCAAAAAAACTATTCAATTTAAAAAAAATGGAAAAGTTTTTCGTCATGGATTTGGGGGCCCCCGGATCCCCACTCGGGCCCAAAATTTTTTTAAATTCAATAAATAGAAAGGAAAATGGTTTCCCCAAGCCCCCTTCAAAAAAAACCCAAAAAATCGTTGTTTTAAACCACTTTATATGTGGCGGTCAAGGTCATTGGTTGTTTTTGCTACACCGCGCCTTCTATTTAGTGCTATTCGGAACCCCTTTTTGAGCAACACAGCCAAAGAGATGGGGTTTCCTTTCCTTATATTTTACATAGGACCCCCAATACACATGACTTTGCTCAAAATCATAGTCAGCAAATTTAATTTTTAAAAAAGGGAAATAATTTAATGAGACCATGGGGCCATTTAATAGTCCTGTATCCAAAAATGCCTTTTTGATAAATTGTGTTATAAACTATTTTAGGAAAGTCCCTTTTGGTTTGATTTTTTAAATTTTTTGTGATGTTATCCAAACCCAAAACTTAAGGGAAAAAAAAAAATTTTTTCAAAAAACAAAAAATTTTTTATTGTTGATCACAAACACAAATTGTTTTTTTTTAACCCCCTTTGTTTTTTGGATGAGGCCCCGGAACAACCTAAATTTCCCTTTCGAAATTTTCCAACAAGGAAATAATTATTAGGCAACCCAAACAAATAAATACTTTAAATTTCCCAAAAATTTGTTGTCCAAGTAAAAATTTTTCAAAAAAATCCTTTTCTGTACGTTGTGAGAAAATATATGATGTTAAACTGGGGCCCCCATTCTAAATGTTTAAAATAAAAAATTTATTTTAAAGGGTTTTTTTTTTAAGCAATAAACTTTTTAAATTTTTTTGGGATTCGTTTTAATTTTTAGCCCAATCAGTTATGTTCCATTTTGATGGTAATCGTTTAAGAAAAATTTTGGAAAAATCCCTTTTGGGGTTTTATTCCATTTTAAGGCCTAATAACCAAAAACCCCATGTTGCCGAAAAAAAGGTTTTGTTGATCAGCGCCCCAAAAAACCCCCGTATGCAAAATTTTTTAAAAAGTGATTAAAATCGGGGGGGAAAGCAAAATAAAAAAAAAAAGAAAGAGAGAGGTTATTTGCAAAAAATTAAAACTTTTTCGTTTCCCCCGATTTACAACCATCGGCACCCCGAAATCACTGATTATTGAGGGATTTTAATGACCCCAAAAACCCAAGAATAAGGAAAGTTTGTATGTCAATTTAGGGGATTGGGTTCAAAAAAAGGGGGAAAACAAAAAAATTTGGGGTTGTTGGGAGTGTTAATTTCAGATTTAATGATTTATCCGAAAAAAAAACGTTTCCGATTTTTTTATATTTGTTATCAGCGCCCCAAAAAACCCCAAAAAAAATTGGGAAAAAAAGGGGGGCGGGCCAAAAATTTTAAAAATTTTAAAAATAAAACAAAAGGGTTTTTGGGGAAAAAAAAAGTTTTTTTAATCGGGGAATCAATAGATCGCACAAAACAAAAAAGCCAGGTGCTCGAAAAGAAAAAGTATGGTTTAAATGGATCCCATCTCTTTGTACAAAAGGCTTAAAAAATTATAAAAAATAGTGATTTCCCAAAATTTTTAAAAAAATTTCCTTTTTTTTTCGGGGATTGGTTTATTTTCAACCAGGGGTTATTTAGTGCATTGTGGCCCTTTAGGCATAAGAGAGGGTCTCCTTTTTCTCCATAAAAAACCCAGGTAGGGTTTTTTTGTTAATTTTAGAGTAGGAAATTGGGCGGGAACAAGTGTTTTAAAGTTTCGTATTTATTTTTATCCAAACGTTTTAACTTTTTTTAAAAAATTAAAAATGGCTTTATCTTTTAAAAACAAAATTTTGGGAAAAAATTTTAATTCATCCGGGAAAGGGAAAAATTAAGAAACATTTTAAAATTCATTAAAACCAAGTCCTTTAAAAATTTCACCCCCCAAACCTTTACCGAAAATCGCCCATTTTTTGCCTTTTTTTATTTTTTTTATCAAATCGTTTCCTTTTGAGGCTTGTTATTTAAGATTTTCAATAAACCTTTCATCAAATATAATTTTTCCCAAAAAAATATTCCAAAAATTTGGAGCAAAAAAAAGGGGGTTTTTTTTTGCATTTTTAAAAAAAAAGGTTTTGGGTGGCAGCGCAACGTTTTTGCCTTATTCTTCCCGCCCCGTTCAAACCCCGATACTTTTTTTTTTCCCCTTTTTTTGCTGAATCCATTTAAATGGTTGGTTTTTCAAAACATTAACTAATTATTGTCTTTTCTTAACTCGATATTTGGGGGGTGACCCTTCCGCCTTTTTTTAAAAATGTTTCCCCTTTTTTAAACAAATGAATAGTACCCTTTGGATGTTGTCTTCCCCAATCATTTTCTGGGCAACCTCTGCTCAATATAATGAAAAATTTATTTTTTTTGATAAAGTTGTTTGGCTTTTAAAAAAAAATTTTTTTTGAAACGAAACGGACACCTGTTTTTTTTTGGGGTTTTTTAACAGGTATTTATATTCATAGAAGGTGCAAAACCTTTTGAGGGGAAAAAAATTAAGATTTAATGGGTTATGTAATCTGTATGGAAAGCGAAAAAAATCTTCGCGGGAGGCCAAAAAAGTCATGTTTGCAAAATGAATACCCTAAATTATAGAGGGAGAGGTAAAGGAACACCATCTCTTAAGGCTGTTTTGCTAAAAAAGTAGCCCCAGAAAAAGCATTTAAATGGGAGGGCGTAAGTGAACCAATGACCTTGACCGCAATATATTTAAAACCGTTCTTGGGAACATTCGCTACAATTTACCCAAATTTTGGGGACCATTTTTGTACCGCAGAAAAGGTTATCCTGGTCTTTAGAATTCATGCTTACAATACACCGAAGTAGGGTTAAGTTTAATTTTTTACGTAATCTGTTGTTAACTTTTGATCATAAAATTTTAAGAAATTAAAGAATCATATTTAATTAACGATTACGCAAGCAGAATTCTGCTGGCGTAATGTGGAGTCCTAAACCTATTCTTAATTTTTTAGATATTTTATGATTGTGCCATTATTTTTGATAATTAAGTGTTTATTCAATATTAAAGATCCTTTAGGTTCTTACCTTCTTATGGAAAAAAATAATTAAATATCAAAAGTAAACATATTGAGCTTTTTTTGGAATATTGCGCGATTGCAAATGATCAATCCTAAAAGGTTTGGTCGGGAAGACTATATTTTTAATATTTAGATTATCTTTGAAGTTCTAAACAGTTCAGCGTCTTATTGCATATGTACATACAAACGTTTTTAAGATATTGACAGGTTTTTAAACTTTATCTATTGAAAATGGAGAAATACTTTATTTTCCTTTTTTAACTGTTTAAGCTACATATTTATTTACTGACAGCCGTCAAAAATATTGACTAAACATTATTGTTTGATGTCAGTAAATGGCTTTTAAAATTTTTAAAGATTAAATTCGGGAAATGGGCGAATTTTAACAATATCTTTGAAACATTTGAGAGTAATTATGCAACAAGACACATCCTTATTACAACTAAAGAAATCTTAATAGATATTAAAAATATGGTCTCTTTAAAAAATTCAAGGCATTATTAGAATTAGATTGATTTTAATATAAAATATTTAATTAAAAAAATAGAGGTTCTGTTTAAAAAAAATCTTTTTTGTAATGCACAATTATTAACTTAATTCTAAGTTAACTATGGCTTGAAAGTATTTTACTGGATATGGTGGCATTTATTTTCGTTTTTTCTTAGATTATTTTGTACAATAATTAGTTTTTTGTTATATGATTGTATAAAACAAGAACTTAAATCGAGGAACCGGAGTTTATACTTACTTTATGTGTAAGATTACATATTATTGTTCTAATGAGTGGACTGATATACTAAATGATATTTTTAACCACAACTAACCAGTAGTTGTGAAGTTAATATAGTTTTAATTAAAACTTCTGTACATTAGGGCCTTAAGTATACCTATGTATGTTGCTGTTATAGTAATAACCTTATATTATTTTTTTAGTAATGACAAACAGAAGTCTTACTTTCTTATGTTTTGCTAGATATTTTTAATTATACATACTACTAAATGGAAATTTAATATGATTAAAATGGGAATGTGTAATTAAAAAAAAAATTAAAACATATTCAAATTATTTGCAATGTAAATTTAAAAACTGTTAAATCTTTTAATTTGTTTTTTTATATATTTTAAAAATTTAAAACTGTCTGCCAAGTTTTAGTACATATTCCTGACACAAACATAAAAACAAAATACGGCATCGTTTTTTAAAGAACTTTATACACAAACAAAAGATGTTCCTTTTTAGATAAAGTTTATACATCGAGATAATGGTAAAATAATGTTTCTTAAAATAAAAACCTATATAATAATAATATATGGCTGAAATACCTTGGTCAATGACCTTTTGGATGATACCAATAAAGTACTTATAAATAATATATGCTATAATAAACATCACCACATCTTGTGACGTCACCTTAGAAGCCTTATGGCCCTGTCCGATTATGAAGGCAGTGGTAACGACCAAATGTAAAGAAGCTTTTGAGCTTTCTATATTATACTTGTATCATTAAATCAGAAAAAATTTAAAATAAAAGACTGTTTTATGCGTTATACCAAGCATTGCAAAAAATTCTTTGGAAAAAGTCAGAAATTTATTAAAGTCAATGCCATGAAAATATGCAGAACTTATTAAAGCCAATGGTTTTGCTACAAAATATTGACTTAACTTAGAGTATATATCATGTTTTCCAAAGTTTCTCTTCTTTAGGCTATTAGTTCATGGTTTTTTTATTTAATGGCATTTTCGTAGAATGTCCTAAAGATTATCAAAATATTTTTTTGAAAAATAAAAATGTTTCTTTACTTTTGATCGCTACTGTAAATTGCAAATAAATACAAAACACAAATTGGTAAAAATTCTTAAGTTCTATTCTAAAGTTCTCTTTAAGTAAACTTATTTGTCTAATGTTTTTTTAACTTTACAATGATATTATGTACATGGGCTTTTAAAGTCTCTGCAGTTCTTCCCTTCAAGGATGAGTTTCCATTAATCACCATTTTACAGAGTTTTAATGAAGGTAATCGTCTCTGTTCAAAATATAATTCGAATTCTTTTTGAACAATTCTATTTTCTTCTTCTGTCCATTGTCGTCTTACTGAAATTCATGATTGACTTAATTAAAGGTTGATTACTAGTTAAAAGTTCAAAAACCATAAAACTTTAGTGAATCAAAAATATAATAAATTGTAACCGACATAACAGCAATTTTTTAAAAATATGTAGAATACCTTTTTACTTTCGTTTTAGAGTTATTCGCATGTAAAACTATTACACATACCTTTGGGATTACATTTACTTTTATTTCTTTGTGATTCTCCAGCTACAAATGATTTAATTTGGGGTGGAGTTCTTTGTCTTAAGCAAGGGTACTCCATTTGAGCTATTGAGCATTCTTCATATGTTGGTATACCCCCATCTTCAATATATTCTTGAAAACTATTTCTAATAGCATTTCTTTCTTCTGTAGACCATGAAACTCTTTTACATTTGGTAAAATCTTTTCTTCCTGCAGAATTGTCTTTTAAAGAACTTCGAAGACTGACATCAAGAGATGTTGCTGAGCTTGTCTCAACCTCAGTGACTTCTCCATTGTCATTTGAAACCAGAGCATCAGGAAAATCTATCTCTGTGGACTCACTAGGATCTTCACCTAAAGCTTTTAATAAAATTTGAACGACGGTTGGCATTTCTCTAGCAGTTGACTGTCTATAATTTTTTATGTATATCAATATGGTGACCTAAGTGATTAGCTACATCTTCGACAAGAGGATCTTTTAAATTATACAGAGAACATGCAGTAGCAATTTGTTTTCTAAGTTCAGTTCCTCTTAAAGTTGTGGGATTTGGAGCTCCACATGCTTTAGAAAAATGTCTCATTAAAACACATGCTCTTAAATATGTATATTAGACTTTCCTGGGATTCCAAAAACAAACGGGTTTTCTTTTAAGACTCCATATTCTTCTCTGTAATGTAAAAGTATATCAATGTACTGTATAAGGTCACGGCTTAAAATAACAGGGACTTGACGATTAAGTTTTCCACGAATAAAGCATCTTGCATAATGGACTGCTATAGTTTTCACATTTTCGGGTAGATCTTTAAAGACAATATCGTTTTCATCAACAAATTGATACCTAAAAATAAACATGTCATTAAAATTTGCTTTTTTACTCTGACATTTAAGCAAAGTGTTTGAAAACTGAATATGGTAAGGTGGTTCACCACCCTAAATTTTCAAATCAACCAATAATAAAAACAAGAATGAAATATGAAGAATTACTTTTTATAATCATCAATAAGAAATCTTTCAATTTCTCCAGCTCGTCTTCTATTAAATAACTGAAGGGAAATAAGAGTATACCCTGCAAGATCTTTCCAGGCTCGGGGAGAAAATTGGTCTTTAAGTGAATTGTAGGAAAATTTACTACTACTATTTAGGTATGTTTTCAAGCAATTTATATCTTCTGCAGTAGGTAAGCAAACTTTTTAGGTTATAGCTAAAGGTAGAGGGATAATATATTGAAAGCAATTTTATTTGATGAGCTTTGCATTGACTACGGAAATAAAATGTGTAAAAAATATCGTAATCGTCAGGATATTGATATGATAAGATCACGTCTAAGAGAACTTGGACGATTTATAGAAGAATTTCAAAAAATAAGGGGTACCAGATTTCAGTTAAAGAACATATTAAGTCCTGAAAACTAAATGACATTGTGCTTGCAATAAATAACGTTTCAGGATTTGATGAAACCAGTGGGAAATAGTGCCCGGTATTTCCCACTGGTTTCATCACCTTCAACAGCTTATAATTTGGGTCTACGTATAAAGGAAATAATACAACTTCTTCGATCAAAATATATTAGAGAAAATGATATAAAAAAACGTGATTCTACTAGAGACCTGCTTTGTCTAATCGAAGAAGGTTTTTCTACAGATATAAACAAGACTGTTAATGAAAATCAGAGTGAAATGAAAAGAAACAGCGATAACCTGTTTGGCTAATCTATCAGATGCATTTTTATGAATATTTAAATGAAACTGTTTACTGCGTAGTACTACATCTCTTTTCCCTCTTTCTCGCTGATAACATTTGGCAACATGTACTCTTAAGGACAATTTTGAGAGCATTTCCTTGCAGTTGACGCATGTTATATAATGGCCTGAAGATCTGTTTTTTTTCTCTGTTGGTCGTCTTTTGACTATTAGAATTTCTGTATTTAAAGCTTCATTGGTATTATGTTCATGCTGGAATTGCTTTCGAATTTTTGCGATGTTATTAATTCGTTGAGAATGACCTACAATATGCAAAAACAAAATGTTTGATATTTTGACATGCAATATTATTAAAGCACTAAACTGATGCTTACTGAACAATTGATCAAGTTCTGACTTAGCTAATTCTTACCCTTTCTAAATATTTATTGTTGGTAAAAACCTTACCAGCTGGAAATTTTATTATTTCCTGAACTTCTTCTTTGTTCTTGTGAAATAACACTAAATGACGTCCAAAGTTTGTTACTGTTTTGTAACAATAACCACAATAATACCTTTTTTTGTTTAATTTAGAGTGAGGCAATTGAAGCGTTGACATATTTGTTTTTAAAACACCCTCATTTGAATCTAAAAATAAAATGCACTAAATAACAATTACAAAATTAAGTAAAAAGAGTCCTAAAGTAGTGTACTGCTTTTATCCTACTTGTAAATCAGTGAGATTAAATAATATATTTTTTTGGGCACATGCTACTTTATGGTTCTTTGAAAATAAGACAAAAATCTTACTTTTCCTATTTACCCTAACTAACTTGCTCTTTTTATTTAGAAGTATAATTTACTTACAGAGATGAATGTCAGTAAGTTGACAAAGAAAAATTATTGGTCTGTGTACAATTTTTTTGGTAGGTCTATAACTCATAGACAAGAAATATATATAAAACTACAGGTTAAAAAACATTTAATATATTAGGCTAGTTTTACTTCAGTAGCTGACAAATAATGATCATACTGTCACCACCTCAAAGGAGATTTCCTTAAGAAAACTTTGAAGAACAAAAGTTGTCTAACAGCCGAGTGATCAACTTATTGTTAAGCTTTAACAGCCAACTAAAGGACCACGCAATTTTCTTATGGAAAATGGGTTTCGGCCAATTTTTTTCAAACTTTGCATAGTGATAGTTCTCAACATGCTGATCCAAAGCCTTTACGGGCACAAGACCCGAAATCCCCTCAACGGCAGGGGTTGACCTTCAAAGGTCACTGCGAATTTTTCCTAAGGAAAATGGATTTTGGCAAATAAAAATAAAAATCTTGGCAACACAGGACAATTTATAATATTGAATGTTGACAATAAATATATTTTTTTAGAGGTTCCCATTTTTTATTCAAGGTAATTAACTTTTGAATACTCTTTTATATTTAAAACAAAATCCCGAATTAAATTCTTTTTTGCAAAATAGGTTTCACTTAATTAATGCTCTATTCCCAAAGTTTATTATTTTTAATTCTTTGGTAAATTTAGTTTGTTGTGAAAAGTTAAAAATAAGTTTTTCACTCGACTAAAAGACTTTCTTGTTAAGCATAGATGACAGATTAAGTATACCATGGTGAAGAAGCAATGATGACCTTGATCCCCATTTCCAGACATACAACTTAATAAGCTATACGAAGTCAATACGAAAAATTACTGACTATATGAGAACAAGACACGGTTGGAAAAAAAGGGGCAAATATGGACTACATGCCTGTTATAGCCTGCTTACCCAACTACCACTACTATTATTACTACACCCTTACCACACAGGTAACCAATAAAAAACAAATTTTTCATTTGCATATATAACTTAAAATTTCAGGTAACTAACCAAAATTTAAAAAGTAAATTTAGTATTGGCTGTTCCTCAGTAAATCATTTTCTTTCCTTATGATACAGTAGTTGGGAAGTTTTCACTTAAACCTAAAAATGTCACCTTAAAACTTTAGCAAGCCATGTTTGACAAAGTTTAAATGGTTTAAATATATTATGTGTAAACAAACCAAGCAGCTTGCTTGTGGACTAAATAATTTATGTAGTAAATATTATATTAATGTACAAAGACCTTACCTATTACTAGGTCTTTTGGTCCTTTATTCCCATGATTTATTGGAATATTATGTTCAGTTTCCTCTTGAAGGTCACGATATCCTACTTCTTGCTGATCATTAGTTATATTTAAATTCTTTACTAAATGATCAAATTTGTTTAATTCCTCTATAAGTTCTTGATCTTCATAAATATAGACATCATTAGGTTCTTTTAATGGAGTAGAATATGTACTGTTGACTACAAAAAATATATAATCAGTTTTATACTACCGATATAATATAATCTCTTATTTTACTGATATTTAAAAAGTTTTTTTATGAATAATTACATTTATACATGTCTAAATTTTAGCTTCACTTTCTAAAATTAATTTTAATTAATCCACTCATAAATCATCTTAACACTGAAATAGTCTTACCAATTTGCATATATTCTTCTCTATCTTCATCAATCAGCCTAGTTGTAGTACTAGCTTCTACAAGATTTACATATGGAAGTTTTTCATTTAATTTTTTACATATGTCCGCTAAACTTTCCCTTTTCCCTAAAATTATTTTAATACAACATTTTAGAACAAAATTAAAGTTTATAACCAATTGCTGCTGTGCCCTCATTGGTACGATATATTAACCATTATTTACTTAAGAAGGGATTGTCACCATCTCAAAAGCAAATAGATCACACTTTTCATTATTATGGCAAACATTTAGAAAAATCTCCAGTGACCGTCTATTTAACAGGTGAAAGTTATTGTCAGTGGCTGTTGGAATGATAAACCTACAGGGTAACCCTTCATAAAAATATTAAAATAACAATATTTAGTGAAATTGGAATTGTCCTGAATATGCCAGTTTGGCTGGATGCTCAGAGGGCATTGTTATTGTTTCACCTTGTTTTATTCTTCCTCTTTTCAGCTAGTGGAAAAAACAAAGGACAAACTTTCAACCTAGTCACTTTTTACTGGTTCTACAAAGATCTAATTTTAGATAGCTATTGCCTGTCACTTTTAATTGTCAGAGGACAACACATAGTCTACACTTAGTGCATTTACAAAACTAAAATTTAGAACTTACCATTGGTACATAAAATGTCAGCTGGATAATATGATCTGCCGTATTTAGCATATACGCCACAGTCTTTTTGCTTTATATTATTCTTGGAACATACATGATAAACTAAATCATCTCTGAATCTAACTAGCCAAAACATTTGATACAAAGTAAATAACAAAGCTAGAAGTTAAAGAAAAAGCCATGTTACAAAAATATCTAAAAACTTTAGGCCTGAGTTATTTCCTTATCAAAAGAAAAAATTGTAATTTTTAATTTTACCAAAAAAAGAACTCACTTTAAAAACAGTCCTACTTTATAAGAAACTAACGATAAGTTTTTTTTCTTAAATTTAAGTTTAGATTATTATTTTAGGTTATATTTTATTACATTTTTGTCTAAAATAAAAACGAAAAATACTTGTCTCCAGATTTAATACTGACGTTTTCTATTGTTAAGTACCCAGTATATGCTGTCCCCAGTTTTTTTTTCTTATAAAGTAGAGGTTTCAATGTAGAAACCTCTTTTTTCTAAGAAAAAAAAATCTATTATAGAAGATTGTATCGTACAAATGGCAAATTTCATCACTTCAATATTTATTTGTGGTAAACATGGCACTATAAATTAAACAAACATAAGAAATTACCCCCCAATTAAATAACTAAAAGTAAAATTTTTTCAAAAGGCTTATAATAATTTATATCCATTACTTACATCGACATTCTTAAGTGCCATATTTTAACTATAGTTTATGTCCATAGCTGATCTAGGTATGGTGATACATAATAAGGTGAATAAACAACACTTTCTATACTAAAGGGCCCCATTCACATTGAGATGATACATGTTTGAAGTATCAGTATCTTGGGCCCGATTCTGTAAGCTTATTTTTTGACATTCCTTTTCTCTATCCCTTTCAAAACAGTGACAAACTTATGAGTTACCTTTAAGGGCAACAAGGACATGTGTTCCCTATTTTGACATTCTCTTTCCTTATATTTTTACAGAATCCCAGCTCTTGATACAAATCTCACAGTGTATTTGTTGATCTCAGTATCCCTGTATAGGTATCAGATGATATAGCTGTCTGTATCACTGTAGTAAAACTTTGATACCGAACACATGCAAGTGATAGTTGTTGGAACTTGTATGTTGACATTATGTATCGTGCTACTAAAATATAAAACAGTGTTGTTTTCGACATGGAAGATCGTGAGTTTTGGGAGGAATTTCAAATTATATCCGTGGTTATGGAACTCAAAATGTAAAGAATATTTAAATAAACAACTAAGAGAATCAGCAATGACAGTTTGGGTAAACAAGTACAAGGAAAAGTATGCTAATAGTGACCATAATTTTGTTATGAAAAAAATACATAGCTTTCGTTGTGCCTCTCGACGAGAACTTAAAAAACTTGTTTCGTCTTAAGAAGGTGGAACATCTACCTACGAGGTATACATGCTAAGCTTGTGGTAATATGACACTTTAAGCTTTATTGCCTAGAGAAAACTGATGTTTTCTGAGTTATCTTAACATGCAGAAAAAGTTGAAACATGGATACAAATCTCAGTTACATGTATCGCCGCCTGTCGTGATACACGTATCGACACCGATCTCAACGAGAATGGGGCACTTAAGAGAGATATAGATGGTGGTAGTTAGCTGTATAACTCTTTATTATTTACTATCTGTCTTAACTAGTCTAGGATAATTTAATTTTATTAGTCCAGTTAGGGATCTTAATAAAAATTATTGCTTTCCTATTCCTCGTAACTGTTAGCTAACAGTGTGGGTAAAAAAAGTATAAGATATAAAAATAAGCATAATTTAATACTAACCCCAACCAAATAAAAATAGTTTTTCTGGACACAACATGGTTCACATTTTCACATTTGGTAGATTCACGAAACACAAAACACAAACTCGCGAAAAAGAGTTAATTATAACTGGTTAGATCCGGATATACTTAAATTCTGGAGGGAAATTGAATGTCAATTTTTCTGCTTCTGTTCTTTTATGCATGGCTTTACAGCAGCGGCACGTCGCCAGCTCTGATTGTTAGTGACACTAATGTTATCTGGTTCTAAGCCACGGTAATTTTTTACTTACCGGGCCCACGGCTGTTTGATTAAAATTTTGGGTAATTGTCTCGAAAGTTGCCTCCTCTCCGAGTTTAACCAAATTTGGTATACGGGGTTTTTTGGGGCGCTGATTACGAATCTGCAAAAAAAAATTTTCGGCAACGTTTTGTTTACGAGATATTCATCTTCAAAGTTAAAAATCAAACTAACCTAATTTTCACTATATTCCCCCTTCTTTTTTTACACAATTCTTGATTGTTACACTAAAGTGGCACACAATATTTTATAAACACCTTTTAAAACCTTGTATTTTTATTTATTTTACACCTTTTTTCCATTAAATTGCGAACTCTCAACTTCAAAGGCAGCAGCGACAATTGTTTACAAAAAGCCTAGTGTATACATGGTTGCCTACACGTTGCGGCGTGTGAAAGTGGAGGTTTGCAATTAAATGGGAAAAAAATGTAAAATTAATATAAAAACAAGTTTCTAAAAGGTGTTTGTGAAATATTGTGTACCAATTTGGTGTAAAAATCAAGAATTCTGTGCAAAAAGAAGGAGGAATAGTGTAAATAAGGTTAGTTTGATTTTCAACTTTGATGATGAATATCTCAAAAACAAAACGTTGCCGAAATTTTTTTTCAGATTCGTAATCAGCGCCCCAAAAAACCCCCGTATACCAAATTTGGTCCAAATCGGAGAGGAGGCAACTTCCGAGACAATTATCAAATTTTGTATACTGGGGTTTTTTGAGGCTCTGATCACGAATCTAAAGCCAAATTTTGTCGGACACTTTTAGTTTTTGAGTTATAACGCCCCACTCGGACCTAACCTCAAAACTGTACAAACTTTTCTAAAATTCCTCCTTCTTAAAACTGATTACAGTCACAATGTAAGATTTTATGGAAATACACTTATTATTTTATGGGATAAATTTAATTTCACCTTCATTTAACTGATATTTTTAATGAAAAATAGAACAACAAAAATATTACTTTTACTCTTCAAAATGTCAACAAAATTGTCTAGTGATTTTAGAGAGTTTTATGTTGGTACGCCAGAGGTCCGCAAAACAATTGCTTGGCCTACTTTATAAATTTAAAATATTTTTATTTTTCGCGATTCAAATTTGAAAAGTAAGCCATTAGCCGGCCATACACATACGTTCTTTCGCGCGGTTTATCCTGTCATCTCTAAAAACACGTGGAAAATCATTTGTGTGAGTGACCATCGCGCCGCGCAAAGATTGAACGGGAAGAATTTTGAGACGCGCTTTCGCGGTACGTGGCGTGTTGTGTTTATACTCTGCACACTCACATCTACGCGCCACACCGAGTGACAGTTTTTTTGTAGATCAAGGATCAAGTAGACTACGTAATCTTTAAATATATATAATTTAGATTGTTGATATGGCCGATATTCGTCACGTCACCAAAGAAGTTTTAACCGAATTCATAGAGATTTATAGATCCCATCCAGCTTTGTGGAAGATAAAATCAAAGGAGTATGTTAATAGAAATCTAAAAAATGTGGGTTATGATGCGTTAGTGCAATTTTATCGCAAGGTGGACCCAAAAGCTGATCGGGACCTTGTTTCTAAAAAAATTCAATCGATGAGGGGCTCGTTTCGAAAAGAGCTAAAAAAATTTGAAAAATTTAAGAGAAATGGCGCTTCTAGTGATGATCAATACGTACCAAGTCTCTGGTATTTTGATTTATTAATGTTTACCCGAGGGCACGAAACATGTACAGAAAGTTTTGTCCTCAGACGATAATCCCACTTCTCCGACTGATGACAATCTTGATGAGAACACAGAAAATAACCAAATTTCTCCAAGTGAAGATGAACAAACACATGTTATTTCTACAAACGAGGCGGAAAAAGGTGAATCTGCTGCCTTTTCCAAGGGGAATGACAAAAAAGAACATTCTACCCCTACAAAGGAGAGGGAAAAAAATGAAGGAAATGAAACGGCAGGTATATATTTTAAAATTTAGTTTTTATTTCTCGTAAACGCAATAACTGTACAGTCAAAATTTGTTTTGCTTTTTTTTTTAAGAATTGTTAGGCTCTTCCCTTATTTAGCATTTCTTCTTGCCATGACACTGCACCAACGCCATTAAAGTAGGTAACATATTTATCGCGATTTGCTTTTGCTGATAAATAAGTACCGCGACGTACAGTTTGCAAACCAAAAAGTTGATCGTTATTTTCTCTCCATTCGGCATTGTAATTTATTTCGTGAGATGTTGCATTTATAGAATCAAAAGCATTCCTAGCCAAATATGATCCTGCCTTTCTCTTTAAAAAGTTATGAAGCACACAAATAGCCATTATAAAGTAACAAACTTTGTCAACGGCAACATTAATTGGTGTATGCAAAATTCTAAATCTGGCTACAATCAAGCCAAAAACGTTCTTAACAACATTTCTTCCCCTCGATAACCTGTAATTAAATATACGTCTTGCATGGATCAGATCCCTTTGTGGAAATGGTTTTAAAATATGATCATGTAAAGCAAATGCTTCATCTCCAATAAATACAAAATTTAAATCTGCAGTATTTTCTGCACTATCAGGCAGGTGAAGTCGATGTGAAACTAAACGTCTAAAAAACGTCGTTTGTTCGAGTACTCCATCATCTGATAGCCGACCGTTTTTTCCAACATCAATATACAGGAACTCATAGTTTGCATTCACAATTGCCATTAACACAATACTGTAAAAGTTTTTATAGTTATAGTACAATGCGCCTGTAAAATATTACATTACTACTTTTAATTTTTTGTTAATACATAGTAAACAGCGGGTTTAGAGTAAATTAACATATTTAATTTTTTTACAGCTTTTTAAAACACCTGTGAAAAGAGCAAAGACAAGGGCAACATCTCAGGAGATGCAGCAGCAAATATTTATGAAGGCTTGCACGGACGCATTAAAAAACTGTGATGAAGATTCAGAAAGTACAGCTTTTGGAAAATTTGTTGCAACAAAACATAAAAAGTTAAATGAAACTCAAAAGATGTTGCTGAAACCCTAATTACAAAAATATTACATAAAGCTGCACTAAATCAGTTAAATGAAAACTCTACCATTCTCCAGCTTGAAACACAATTTCCAATTAGTTTGTCATCATCACGAATGCCTCCTGCCACTTTTGACCATCAGGTGCACGTTGGGAATAGTGCTTCATCATCCAGTTATTTATCATCAGTAGCAACCTCACCTACAGTATCACTTGAAGATGTGGAAAATCAACAGGAGCCAAACAACGCAGGGCAGTTATTGTCAAATTTTTCATCTTTTTTTAAAATGTAAATTAGAGTAAAAAAATAAATATTTACCTTTAAATAATCCTTATGTGATACTTCATACAGAATCTTGCATGTTTCGGGTATGATGCGTCCTAAAGCTTGAGCAGATATTCCTGTACTAAATTTTAGATCTTCATAAGTACGTCCAGTAGCGAGAAAACGAAGGGTGGCAATTAGTCGTTCATCGGCAGGTATACTTTGTCTCATTGCAGTATCTTGTTTAGTGATATGAGGTGTCATTAAATTTAGAAGTTCATCAAACGTGCTTTCGTCCATCCTTAGATAATTTTTAAAGTCATCTGGATTATTTTCTCTCAATTCTTTCAAAAGCGACATGTGACCATACTTTTCTCTATCAGCCAACCATTTTTTCCGCCACACACGTCGTTTTTTCTTATTGTTTTTAGAGATTCTCATGGCCATAACAGCACATGCAACAATACAAATTTTTTTCTTTTTATCCATTTTAAAAACACTCAACAAAACCACATAACCAACCTAAGTCGAACGCATAACGTCGCGTAGGCACGTTGAAAATTTCAACATGACCACATGCCCTTTCAAAGGACACGATAAATGACACTTTTTGTCCATTAACATACGGTTTTTCCCTTTAAAACGATGTACGCCGCGCAATCATGTGCTAAATCATTTGAAAATTTTAGCATGTGTATGGCACATGCCGCTTTTTTTGCCGAGCCATTCTTTCGTGCAGGCTAGCCGTCACGTTCCAACACGCCATGATTTTTAAAATGAAAGAACGTATGTGTATGGCCAGCTATTCAATTGTTTCTTGGGTCCCTGGCGTACTAACATAAAACAGTCTAAAATCACTAGACAATTTTGTTGACATTTGTAAAAGTAAAAATAATATTTTTGTTGTGCTCTTTTTAATTAAAAATATTTATTAAACGAAGGTGAAATCAAATTTATCTTATAAAATAATAAGTGTTTTTTCATAAAATCTTCAATTTTGGTTGTAATCAGTTTTAAGAAGGAGGAATTTTAGGAAAGTTTGTACAATTTTGAGGTTAGGTCCGAGTGGGGCGTTACAACATAAAAACTAAAAGTGTCCGACAAAATTTGACTTCAGATTTGTGATCAGCGCCCCAAAAACCCCAGTATACAAAATTTTAATAAAATCGGCTGTGGACCCGGTAAGTTAAAAATTACCCAAAACCCTTCAGGTAAAACACTATGAGCATGAAGTGCACGCCCTAATGCTTTCGGGTTATGAAATAGAACATCAAATGAAGTTAACTCCTGAAGCACTACATCTGTTTATAAAGCTCCTAGTGCACGCAAGCGCTTTGTTTTTACTCTTTACTACTCGCATAATTCTTAACTTTTTTGAGTACATTTTTCTTTTTTGGCCTCATCATATAAATAAAATTAATAATAATTAATAACCATCCATTAATTTAGTGTACTAAACCAAAAATTTTTGCAGTTTATATAAAACAAAAATATTTTATAAAAGTTGTAACAAAACAAATTAACGATTTTTTGCGTTCGTTTTCGTACATTTTGCGCTGAATAGTTCATGATCAAGTGACATAAATCCGCTCTCGCGCTGCTCCGCTCCTTCACGTTAACCCAAACTCACACGATGGGTGAGTTCGGTTTGGATGATCTTTTGACTCTTTTGAGCTTTTGATCTAAAACCACTTGGAAACAACACTGAGCATGAAGGGCAAGCTCTAATGCGTTCGGATCAGGCAATAACACATCAAATGGAGTTAACTCCTAAAGCACCACCCCTGCTTATGAAGCTCGTAATGCATGCATGCACATTATTTTTACTCTTAATTGTTTGGTTATATTTTTGCAATAAAAACGTTTATTTTATAAAGATTAAAGCAGGCAGAAATACCTACAAAAATATTAAAAAGACTTTTTATAAATGGTTGCTTAATTCATAAAACTTTTCAGTATATTTTGCTTTCATTTAGTGGTCTGAACTAAAGATTAATGTTTTGGTTGCAGTTTATCACTATCAAAGATCAAAAGATTTCATAAAAGTTGTAAAAGAGATGTTGTTTACTTTTAGGTTAGGTAAAGACTCGGTTGTGTTTCTTTTTTGTACATTTTGTGCTGAATACTCAGTGATCGCGTGACATAAATCCGCTCTCGCCCTGTTTTATTTCTGTTTCTTGAACGTTAATGAATACAATTATTTATTAAATAGAATTATATAATTGATAAATAAATAAATATTCTATAATATAAAATAAACCGTGACGTCAGTGACAGAACCGTCATATTTGCTGAGAGGTGAGAGGCAGTGTCGTTCTTGGGCCAAGAAAAAACGTAACGTGATGACTCCTTAAAAAGTAATAGAATTCTGTAAAAAGTAATAGGTTTCATTTCAGAAGCGTAGTAGGTACCTGTAATTCTAATAATTAATTGTTTATTTTTTGGAATTATCAAAAGATCATAGATGTCGCCACATAAAATAATAAAAGGCAAATTTGATTTTTTTTAATTATAAAATTCTAACCTAAAATAACTAAAACCAATCGCCTCTCTATCCTTATTTATCTAAAAAACAGTAATAAAGCAACTTAGTTATCATTTAGTGTATTTATTTATAAAATGTTCGCTCTTTATAAAATTATATCTAATTAAAAAGGATAGTGGAAAATCTGACAGCTATCGATGGCCCACTGATGAATTAACTAAAAAATCGTTTTCAAATTCGTCAAACTTGAAACTCGTTTGTCAAATGTCAAATATTAATTGACAGCTGACTCAACAGGCTGACATCAGGGTACGTTAATAATTTAAAAGGCTTCGCAAATTGCAAATTTAAGCTAAAAGTAAAAAATCACAGAAAAAAATAGTAATAGATTTTCAAAAAACATAACGACGTAACAGATTATTATTAAAAGTAATAGATCTATTACGATAGTAATGACAATAATAACATTGGTGAGAGGCACATGCACATACAGTTTTTAAAATATACGTTACCTATATGGGAGGTTAGAGTAAACATTGAGTTTTATTAGCTTTTTTAGTCAAACTAATCCAAATATTGGGTCAAAAAGTATCGAAATGCTTGCCTTTTGTTCTGTTGTTAATTGCGGAATGCGAAGTGAACGAGATAAGAAAAAAAATCCTAAGTAACCACAACATACCGGCACTGGTATCACAGCATAACTAACAGACAGCAGCATGCTTTCATAAATTAGAAAATTGGTGGAAAAGTACGGTCTTTTTTGTCGTGAAGGTGCAGCTAACGTTTTGCTGAGATATGATCTGTCTCCTTTATTTAAATTTTATTGTTTTTTTTTCGTGTTTTGTGCTTTAAAATATCAAAGGCGCCGCCAGGAAGAGATCGTGCTGCCTGTTAGTTATGTCGTGCACAAGTAAATATGTTACATGGTTACCTTACAAAAATTTGTTTATGGTGTCGTTTTTCCGATTTCCAACAATTAAAAAAACTAGTGATAGGTTAAATAAACTTTTGGAACAAAGACGTGATGCATGAATAAAAACTCTTAAAAGGGGGCCTTTATAGAAAAGTCAATTAAGAATGGTCGAGTATGTTCCTGGCACTTTATATCTGGTACACTATTATATTAAAGGTAAAAGGTAATTGTCTCAAAAGTTGCCTTCTCTCTGATTTTGACCAAATTTTCTTTCACTTTTTCAGTATATTCCCCCTTTTTTTTGAACATAATTCTTGATATTTACACTAAAGTGGCACACGATTTTATAAAGATCTATTAAAATCGTGTATTTTTATTTATTTTACACCTTTTTTCATTAAATTGCGAACTTTCAAGTTCAAAGGCAGCAGCCATATTTGTTTATATAAAACCCCTAGTGTATACATGGTTGCAGCCACGTTGGGGCGTGTGAAAGTGGAGGTTTGCAATTAAATGGAAAAAGGTGTAAAATAAATATAAAAACAAGTTTTTAAAAGGTGTTTGTGGAATATTGTGTGCCAATTTAGTGTAAAAATCAAGAATTCTGTGCAAAAAGAAGAAGGAATAGTGTAAATAAGGTTAGTTTGATTTTCAACTTTGATCATGAATATCTCGAAAACGAAACGTTGCCGAAAATTTTTTCAGATTCGTAATTAGCGCCCCAAAAAACCCCCGTATACCAAATTTGTTCGTAATCGGAGAGGAGGCAACTTTCGAGACAATTACCAGGTAAAATTTTACTTTACGGACACCATGCCGATTTTCCTGAATTTTTGCATACGGGTTTTTTTTGTGCTGATCACGAATCTAAAATTAGTTTTTTCCGGCAACCTGTATTTTTTGAGTTATTAGGCCTCCAAGTGGACTAACCTCAAAATGGACATTTTTCCAAAATTCCTCCTTCTTGAAACTGATTACCATCAAAATGGAACATACACGGATTAGGCACTTATATAATAAACGAATACACTAAAATTTACAAAAGTTTATTGCCTATTTTTAGTAAAAAACACCTCAAATAAATACAGTTTTTTATATCTTTACAACTTAATTATGAATCAGGCAACCAGTTATACATCATATATCTTCTTACAACGTTACAGAAAAGTGGATTCATTTAAGATAATTTTTACTTAAAATAGACAATAAATTATTGTAAATTTTAGTGTATTTGTTTAATATATAAGCGCCTAATCAGTGTATGTTCCCATTTGTTGGTAATCAGTAGGTAAAAAACTAATTTTAGATTCGTAATCAGCGCCCCAAAAAACCCCCATATGCAAAATTTTATAAAAATCGGCGTGGTGTCTGTAAAGTAAAATTTAACCAAAAATTCATCCTGATTGGATTCCAAATCAGAACATGGGTTATGTAAGAGCCACACAATCAGATCCATTAGCAGTTAATAGGTGCAACAGATTAATTTAAAAAAAACAAAAGCATGAGGTACAGGTAATGATTTAAATAACTTTACATTATATAACTTACAACTTAACCTATTAATAGTACCTACAGTTACACAACTAACAGTTCCTATCCCCTTTATATTATTATTGTTCTTGTTTTAGATTCTGTAGCTGTATTAATAAAAATAAGGCAAGATGTTCCCATCAACCAAAAGATAAAATGCTACCGGAATCTGAACCAAATTTACCTAATATTTCTGCGGGAGAAATGTTTGACAATAATAGTGTCAGTGATTCTGTGCTAACCGATTTAGCGGAAGAATATTTGTGCAGTGTATCTAAAAAACTAGAATTCTGCAATAATAAAATACATTAACTATAAACCAAAGTAGATTTGATAGAGTTAAACAAGGAATCTTTTACGGATGATGACTTAAAAACAAAATATTTTACTAGGCTTCTTAATGCTAAAATGCTTTTTATTATTTGTGATACCATTATATCTTATATCTCAAGTTTCATCTCACCAAAATAATGTATAATCACCATTTCTACAATTGCTTTTAACACTCATGACCAACGCTTAAATTTATCTTTTAAATATTTATCATTTAGATTTGCTCAGCCCTACAATTGTCTCAAAAGAAACCTAAATTAGTATTAGACTAGGTCTTTAATTTATAAGTAGTAACAGAGAACGTCTTTTCCTGTTCGAATTTCCCCTCTATTACTTCTCAGTTTTTTTATTTTAATATGCGTGTTTTAATTTATGTAAATGAGCAGTTAAAAAGAATCAACAAATCTAAAAATAACATCAGCTAACGGCAGAATCCATTTTGGGTTTTAATAAAATTACCCAATGTTACCACATTTAGATAGGAAACTGATGTTAGCTTGCTAATATTTTATTTAACAAAAAATAGTAAGTATTGCCCCAAATTCGCCGTTCTTAAACTGTAGTCAAACTTTACAAACAATGTGAAAAATAATGTAGTCAAACTCGACAAAGCCTAAAAGTTTATACTGGTATAAACTTATACCGGAAAAAATAAAAGTATATATATATATATATATATATATATATATATATATATATATATATATATATATATATATATATATATATATATATATATATATATTATACATATATATCCATAATATTATATATATATATATATATATCTATATATATATAATATATAAGGAGCCAATTATTTCCATAAATGGAGCGTTGCTGTTCACAGCAGCACTAGAGGAAGTCTTCCGCAAACTGAACTGGACCACCAAAGGCCTGCAAATAGATGGCGAATACCTTAGCCATCTAAGATTCGCAGACGACATAGTTCTAATTGCCAATACCCTGCAGAACTACAACAACAAATAAATGAACTGAATGCGGCTAGTAACGAAGTAGGTCTCAAAATGAATCTAGCAAAACTAAAATAATGTACAACGAACTGGCAGACGAGCAAGACATTCTAATAAATAACACAAATCTGGAAATAGTAGAAGAATACATATACCTGGGCCACCTAATACATAGATCAGGATCCCTACTACCAGAAATCAACCGAAGAATCAAGTTAGCATGGAGTGCATACGGAAGAAATTCAGTTATATTCAAATCTAGAATGCCACTTCTCCTAAAAAAGAAAGCATTTGACCAGTGTATACTACCAGTTATGACCTATGCATGTGAGACCTGGACACTTAAAACAGATATTGCAAGAAAACTCCAGGTAGCACAACGATCAATGGAACGCAATATGCTGGGAATAACGAAAAGAGACCGCAAAAGAATAGAGTGGATACGACAAAGAACCCAGGTAACAGATGTGATCCACAGAATAAAAAACTCTTAAATGGCAGTGGGCAGGACACCTGGCAAGAAGAACAGATGATAGATGGACCACCAAAATTACAACATGGTACCCACGAGGTGTTAAAGACCTAGAAGAAGACCACACCTGAGATGGGACTATGACATAAGGAAACTCGAGGAACAAATTGGGCCCGTATAGCCAACAATAGAGAACAATGGGCCCAGCTGAGAAACAGGTATATGGATACGTAAGGGAGGCTACACCATAATTGGAAATGGTTGAATAAAGTTGAATGATGATGATGATGATGATGATATATAATAAGGAGAGGGAAGTCTTGACAACGTTAAACAAAAAAGGTACTAAATTCTTGGGTATGTCCAGAAAGGGGTAATTAAAGTGAAAAATTCTTAGTTTAACAGGGTTTGAAAATATTTATTTTCTTCCTAAGTTCTAAAGGAGAAAAACATACAATCAAAACAGGAATCTTTCCAATTTTATTTAAAATCAACAACAGCCGAGGGTTTTTCAACGTATGGTAACAATATATTTGTTTTTGAAAAATTTATTAATGTTTAATAATAAGCTGATACATTTTTAACCCAGATATTCCTAATTAAAATTTAGTACATCTGTTCAAACTGCCTTTTTAACCCTGCAGAAACGTCTTTAAAGCAAGATTCGACTCGTATTGATCAGTCGGCAGACAGTATTCAGCGAGCATATACGTTTAGAACTTTTATTTTTTTGAGTATTTTGTGTTTAGTTTACGCGGTAAATTGTGAATTTTGGCAAAATGGCTGACTATGGGATCCGTTTTGTTAGGTAAGTTTATTTATTATTCTAATTTTTTTAAATATTTCAGTGAGTATTATATTCTTATAGCAAAAATGTGTATTTTCACTAAAAGTTAAGTATAAGTAATGTTTTTATAAAAAATAATATGGTTTTGATCGTTTGATTTTGGGTGTTCTAAATTTAGGTCATTAGGACTATACACGACATTTTTATTTTAGGGGATTTTCGCTACATGAAGCTCTAAGTATGTTAGAAGAAGATGAAAACATGCTAAATAATGTTAGAGACCTAACCATATTTCCTCCAACAAATGCATGTGATGACATAACAGATGAAGATTCTGGAGATGAGAATCAAGTTCACATTGATAATGCGCCAGCTTCCCAACTAAGTGCTCCAACTGAGATAAAATTACAAATTCCAGTTCTAGACACAGCAGATGATTGGTCTTCAGATGATGATCTACCATTATCTGTTTATGTTTCGACAAATAGCAATAACATTACCAAATCCAAGAAACCAAAGAAGAAAAAGGTTTATCATTGGGTAAAAAATGATTTGATTAGCCCAGATGATTCCCTCGAATATGAAGATGTTACTAATAATGTAAAAACACCATTGGAATATTTCTATGATTTCTTTGATGAAAGTCTAATAAATCTAATTGTAGTAGAAACTAATAGGTATGCGATGCAGAAGAATAAAAATCAAACAGTTAGTAACACTGAAATAAAAGCATTTATTGGAGTGTTGATTCTCAGTGGGTATATGCCTATACCACGACGAAGAATATTTTGGGAAAAGAAACAGGATTCCCACAATGATTTAGTAGCCAACGCAATTTCTAGAGACAAGTTTAATTTCATAATGAAACACCTTCATTTTAGAGACAATAACTCCATTGATCCCACAGATACATTTTCAAAAATAAGACCTGTATTTCAACCTCTAAATTTAAAAGTTATGGAGTTCGGTAGATTACAAGAAATTCATTCCATAGATGAGTCTATGGTACCCTACTTTGGAAGACATGGTGCCAAACAATTTATAAAAAACAAACCAATCAGATATGGATATAAACTTTGGACAGGAACGAGTAGACTAGGTTACGTTTATTGGTTCGAGCCATATCAGGGAATATCTACTAATATAAGTATTGCTTATGCTGAGTATGGTGTCGGAGCAGGAGTTGTCCTTGAGTATGCAGATGCCTTACGCAAAAAGTGGCCTAATGAAAAGTTTCATTTATTTTTTGATAATTTTTTTTTCGTCTGTACCTCTGCTAGAAATACTGTCTGAGAAAAACTTTTTTGCGACAGGTACAGTAAGGGAGAATCGTTTACCTGGAAATGCATTGGTTGACAGCAAAATATTGAAAAAGAAACACCGTGGTTCATATGATTTTCAAAAAATATTGGATAACAATATTATAGCTGTCAGATGGAGTGACAACAGCATAGTATCACTGTGCTCAAATTATGCTGGGGTGGAACCGATACACAGCGTAAAAAGATATTCAAGCAAACATAAACAAAATATACAGGTTTGTAAATAAAAAATTATTTCTCTTTTCTTTTATTTTATATTTGTGTTCTTTTTAGGTCAAGCAGCCAAATATCGTTCATTTATACAACAAGAATATGGGTGGTGTTGATAGGGCCGATCAGAACCTAGAGCTATATCGTGTGGCAATCCGGGGAAAAAAGTGGTATTTTCCCCTTTTTTCTAATTGTGTAGATCTTGCACTACAAAATGCATGGCAACTATACAGACATGATGGTGGAGAAATGGACCAATTGAGTTTTCGTAGAAGAATCTTACTTCAAAATAAAAAACAATTTGCATATCAAACAGGACACCCATCGAAACACACGAATGATGATATTAGATATGACAGACTCGATCATCTAGTTAGAAAACAAGAAAAACAAACAAGATGTGGCCATTGTCACAAAAAGGCAACTACTAGGTGTCAGAAATGTGATATTGCAGTGCATGTAAACTGTTTTATAGATTACCATACCAAAAAATAATGTTCCTACCTGTGTTCCTAATGTGCTAAATATAGAACAGCCCTTAAATGTAACTTTTTGAAAAAAAAAATTAAAATCTTTCATTAAAGATGCTTTTTGTGGCTAATGTTTTATTATTTTTTTATCATCCCACAAAATTTACACCCCCACATTTTTCGTAGGACTATCTGGGTTAAAATATTTTAATTGTTGTTAAATGTAAGACTAGTACAGAATGGATGGATTTCTATACCACTTTATTCGTTTCAGGGTTTTTTCTCCTTTTTTTAATTTAATATGTATTTATTTAGTTGTTATTTTTTGGAATGCGAGTATAAGGTCCGGGCATATCTAGGTTAAAGTTAAGATATTGTTAACTTAACTGGAAGATAGATTTTCTTATGCCTGAATGTGTAAGTAATATGCAAAGTTGAAAAATTAGTGATGGTAAAAAATTAAACAGTAAATATGTAGTGTCTTAATGATCACGGAGCTCTCATCTCTCACATAAGAGCATGTGTGTATGTGCGTGTATGTCTTTGTGAGTCTGTAGGTATACCCTTATCTGTCACCTTAGGCTAAGTGTTTGTGTGTGTGTGCGTGTGTATGGGTATGTGCGTAAACCATTATCTGTCACCTAAGGGTTAGTGTGTGTATGGGTGTATATGTTAGTGTATGTGCAATAGGGTGGAGCGAAAATTTTTTTTTTAATTTTTTAGAAAATTTTGAGAACGGCTAGGAACCAAAATGTTCTATTTATAAACACTATTTCCTGTGCAAAATTTCAGCTTCCTACTACTTTGTTTTGAGGGGTCACATAAACATCAAAGTTACATCAATTTTAAGTATATTATTTTCATTTTATTATCGGCTATATTACGTCGGATATTCGCCAGTTCATAGCATATTAAAAATAATAAGCTATGAACTACCCAGAACTCACCACGTGGAGGTATCCGACATAGAGTTCCTCCCCCCTCCACCCTTATACTCAAAAATCACTTATATTCTCTTTCGGTTTCGAAAACTGGCATTTCTGATCGGGATTGCAATTTGGCCATTACGTAGCCGTCTCTAGATTCCCTTCCTGAAACAGCCAAAGATGCCTCAGAGACTATCTTGACATGTCTTTCTACAGCTTGTGTATGACATGGAAACTTTACTAAATCAATTTCAGGCACAGTTTTAATCAGCTGATTTAAGTCATCATTTGATATGCCTGCCAATATAGGTGGTTCACTTAGTTCACAATTATGCCAATCAATCAACTCGTCATATGTAGTTGCTTCAAAATTTATTTTAGGAATAATAAATTCTCTTATCCGTTCACTACTAAGAATATTTCTGGTCTTCAAAATACGCCTTAAAGCTAATTCTCGAAGATAACGTTTGTTATCTTTTAGCATACAAAGTAATAAATTCTCCGGGTGAGCGAAATATGCATTCCTTTCTATTACCGGATCTATAATTTCTAAGATATTTTTGGGTAAAAACCTTGATCGCTGAATCATTCCTAATAAATGTTTTGGGCCATCTAAGCAAGACGGTTTTATTTCTATGTTAAACCAAGTCGGTGCGTAGACCTTAATCACAAAAGAACTAAGAATCTTAAGATTTGTTGAAGGTACTTCCGTTGCTGCATATAAACGTAAAATTCGGTTGGCACAAGTTAGCCATCTAGAATGGGCCAAGGGTGCTGGGTTTCTCTTTGATAAGTCAAATGAAAAGTTTCCGGAAGATATTGCATGACATGCTTGATATAAATATTTTTGGTCGGTACTTAATACAGCAAGATCAACATCGGGCAATTCGCTTTCTATGGGTTGAAATTTGACAACTGGTAGTTTGTCACATGTTTCCAAGAGCTTTCCAATGTCTCCGAAAACCCCGCGGCCCTGTTGTCAGGCCATCTAAAAACTGCAGTAGGTGTCTTAATGGCAATTCATTCGCATGAAGCATACAAATAAACCACTGAAGTGGTTTTTTGAATTTTCTTTCAAGCTGCACTATTATTCCGTTTTTCCGCCCAGTATTCACAACAGTGCCATCACAACCGACAACAACTACACTATCCATATTAATTTTGTTCATTAAAAAATTAAACAAAGATAATGTAATTTCTTTAGCGGTACCGGCTCTTGGAGAAACAAGCCCTAAATATTTTGATCCAGGTTCACATAAAACCACAATGTGTTCCTCGACAATAATTTTTTTATGCCTTTTTTGTCCAATAGTTTCAAAAGTAATGGTTTTGTCCTTGGGACCGTCAAAATAAATTCCTTTAGTGTCACTTTTAATTCCGTTGTTTTGAATCGCCTTTCTAATATTTCTTCTTGCTCGCCTAATTTTACTTCTATCCATAACTTTGGACTGGTCTTCTTGAGTTATTATCCCAAGATCCTCGAGAACTGCACTTGACAACATTGCAGCAGCCCTGTCTGAAATTTCCGTTCGGTCACATACTAAAGCCAATTTGTTAATGTTAATTCGCATTTGAGAAGTGCTGGGAGTAGCTAATGCTTCTGAAGAAGGTTTCACGCTTTTGGTGGGAACGAATTCACGGTCCTCTAATTCGGACTCACGGCTCGAACTTTTATCAATATCTAAGTCATTAGAATTAACAAATGTTAAGTTTAACTTGGAAACCTCTTTGCACTTTCTCTCCTCGGTTTTGTTTATTCGGGCAACTCGTCTCTGTAAAAGTTTACTGGTTACCACATCCACACCAGCAATAACCATTTGCCTTTCACGCCGCTGATCTACTAAAAATTTTTGCTCTTTACTTTGAACTTTGTACAAACACACGCACTTTTTGAAAAACATTTACAAAAACTGATGTCAAACAGTTTGTTTTGAGCTCCATTGAAAAATAATTTGGCCTTTGGATTCCGTCTAGACGCCGGCAATTTCTTAACCTTTTTATACTTCTCAAAATAGTCTTTTAACATTTGAAAAATTCTACGGTCACTCAGATATGGTAAACAAGCTTTGTCCCATATACTTTTAACATCTCGTAAAACAATGTTTGCAACTTCAGGAAAAGTTGGCTCTTTTTTACACCTTTGTAATAATTCGAACCTCACATACAAATAATGCTTCATAACATCACAATAAGTGGGCAAAACCGTAGTATTAAGTTGTTTGAAAGCCCCAAAAACGGTGCAAAGTACGTCTTTCCGCGTTTTCGGCATAGTTATTTTTAAAGTAATTTTAGCACTACTTACAGCACAACAGCTCGAACAGCACTGAACTGATGCGACTACTCGACTTACCTGACGCAATATTATTTATTATTTTCGGAAAAACCGACAATTACCGAGCCGAATACGGCCTTTGGCTATGTTGCCACTTGATGCAGAAATTAATTATTGTTAATACTTATTCGGAAACTTCGTCAGTACTGTGACCCCTGAAAAACATGTATCAAAAATTTGAAATTTTTACCGTATAATCAACTCATAAGAAAGAAACTTTTAGGCACTAGCCGTTGTTAAAATTCAAAAGTTGATTTTTTCGCTCCACCCTAATGTACAACCCCTTATCTGTCACCTAATGGTTAGTGTTTATATGTGTGAGTGTGTGTGTGTGTGTGTGTGCACGTACGTGACCGAGAAAACACAAATTATAGATTTATGATGTTGTTTTGTGTATTCCAGATTTTATGTTTTAATATTTACTTACAGCCCTTTGTCCAAAGCATTACCATACAATTATCCTAGAGTTATATTTATGTCCAGTGTAGCATAAGAGTGTTCACACTAGAGGAAAAAAAAGAAAAAAAGAAAAGTTGAAGGACCAACTTACATTCTTAAGTGAAGTTCAACTGAACATAAAGAGTGGTTACTTAAAAGAGGAATGTTAGGTTATAAAGAAGAGAAAGAAAGAAAAAAAATACAGAATAAAAAATCAAAAGTATTAAAAAATTAATTAAGTTAACCGTTATTGTTTAAATGTTTTAGCTTGATGAAAAAGAACTATTGGAATCATTGTTTGTCTTTTGTTTTAGGTTAAAATTGAGTAAGTTAGTGTAAATGACACTTATATTGTCAATGTCAGTTTTTTTATTGATACTGTTAGAATGTTTATAGATCTCTATCATCTCTAGAACCACTCTTTTGTTATAATTTGCCTCCACACACAAAATTTTTGTTTCTTCAAAATTAAAAATATGGCCAAGTTGATTACAATGTTGAGACAATGCACAAGAGTTTTTTCCTAATCTACAATCACTTTTATGTTGTGTTAATCTATCTTTGAGATTAGACGTTTGTCCTATATATATCGCACTAGAAGAATACTATATTAATTAGATTTTTTCAAACTGTCATCCTGTCTTTAAGTTTAGTAAAAAGTTTTCCTATTGTTTTAGTGTGTTTAACAATTCAATAAAAATTGCATTTAAACACACTAAAACAATAGGAAAACTTTTTACTAAACTTAAAGACAAGAATGACAGTTTGAAAAAATCTAATGTAATATATAGTATTCCTTGCTCTGAGTGCGATGGCGTATATATAGGACAAACGTCTAGGGGCCGTATTTATAGTCGATACTCAAGTGTATTTTCAAGGGTGCCTCATTCAAGGTAACCTCAACCCTCACTTTCGGTTTTTGTTTTATAGTTGCTTTTTATACCGCACTTGAGTAAGGAAACTCTGAGGTATTGATACATCTGGCAACAACGAATTTTCTGTCAAAAATGTTGACATCCCTTCAATTTTGTAAGGTTATCGGTCGTGCGGGTTTGTAAAAAATTTGTTTTTATTTCGTTTTATTTTAAAAATCTGGGGCCTGTTTTATGAAAATATTGTTTTAGAACTATTAGTAATAATTTGGTTAAATATAATACTCATGAAAGCAATATTTTCTCATAAAACTGGCTCATTTTTTTTTGATGGACGGGTTAAGAATGGCTCAAGACAGAAAGTTTTACTCCGAAAGGGAGAAGTTATTACTTCTAAGTCTAGTTGAAAGTTACAAAGGAGTTATAGAATGTAAGAAAACAGATGGAACAACTATAAAAAAAAAGCAGGAGACATGGGAAAAAATAATGTACTTGTACAATTCAAATGATGTCACAAAAAGATCCTCAAAACAACTTAAAAAGTTGTGGGAGAACATTAAACAAAAGTAAGTACTATTTTAGTTGTGAAATACGCTTTTTTCCAGATAGCAATGTTATACTGACTGACCAAAATTGATTTTTTAAAGTTTTCTACTGTATTTAGTTTTGGAAGGGGTTTATTTGGAAAAGGTGTATATTTCATTTATTCATTTAAAAATTCTTATTTATAAAAATTATTCTCTTAAATTTTTAAAGACACTATATTATATGGCACAAAAGACCTGATTTGATAAAAAAATATTATTAGGCTAAGCAATTTTTATGGATTTATTTTGTTTGAGAAATCAACTATAAAAAAGTATCTCATATGATGCTAATTTTACATTTATGCATATTTTTGTTTTAATAGGAGTAGAAAAGAGGATTCTGAGAGAAAGAACTATATGCTAAAAACGGGTGGTGGTCCTCCACTACCAGATGAGAAAACAGATGCCATAACAGAAAGGGTACGTTCCATTGTGCCAGACATAGCTTTAGAAATAGAAAATGAATTTGACAGTGTGGCTGCCTTTAAAACTGAAAGTAAGTATTCATTATTTACAAATATATTTATATTTAGACTCAAACTGACCAAAACTAGTTTGCACTACTAATTTGCATTAACTTAACAACATAGGGAGGAATCTAAAGTTTTTTTGTAAATATGTGTACTTTTTCAAATACATTCAGTTTGAAACAAAGGTAACTGTTAACTGTAATCTAATGTAGTGTCAGTCTAAGATATTTTCGTTTTTACAGGGTGTCCAAAAAAGTTTGGGTGGCAAAAATGTATGTTTTAACAGCAATTTGTTGAGCGGCAAAAATATATGTTTGTAACGCATTATATATTTTTGCACTTTTAGAAAAAAATAATAATAAGCAGTTTTTCTTTAATACATTATATGCCTCCATTCAACTGTTTTTAAACTAAGCTATTTAAATATGAAGAGCCCATTACTTACCTTTATATTTCTATAGATTTGGAAGAAATAAAAACACATGATGCCTTTGCAGTTGAACAAAGCTCACAAGATAAATCAGAGGAATGCATATATTTTATTTCTGATCATAATTATGTAAATGAAATTTCCTTGGAAGGTAATAAGTCTTTAAGGTCGATTTATAAACTGGCCGTTTGCGTTTGCGCTTGCCGCTACCGTTACCGTCTGCCGTTTTCATCGTAGAACTTTATTTATAAACTGCCGTTGCGTTCCGACTCGTCTGTCAGTTTTTGAATTTTCCATCGGTTCTAACCTAAAAATATAAAC
>JAHBCN010008469.1:25000-38820 GCA_019359885.1 Listronotus oregonensis | reverse complement strand
CTATGTTTTCATGTTGAATAATATACTATATTTCCGTTACCGAAATTCAACAGCCACTTAGAAAAAAATGATATAGAGTAGTAATTAGTGATAGAAAGAAATAATCTTTCTATTTCTTGTCCATTTCTATCTCTATTAAATTACAGAGTTCGCCTGCAGCGTTAATTTTTATTTAAACAAATCGAATTGACACTTATCAGCTGATACGAAAATCCAAAGTCATTTCCGGAGTAGCTCCGCTTGCTCCGAGACCACGTGACATGGAAATCTACTCGCTCTCATCCGAAATGTAATATTGGAACGTAGTCTAAGCAAGAAAAAATCAAACAATATTTAAATCGAGTTCGCCAAGGATTATCAGGTAATACAGAGTGTTCGTAAAAGGTCTGCACAAATTCTCGACCGCTAAATAACTCAAATACCACATAATCCTTTATAGTCTAGTAGAGAAGTGTGTTTCCTGTATCAAAAACCCATTTTAATTTAGGCAATTACCCATACCCAAAAACCCATAAGCAAAAACTCAAATAAAAGAAAAAAACATTTTTAGGATCTAAACTTGTTGAACTTGAGTTTGCATTTTCTTGAACAGCAAGATTAAGAATATTAACTGATTGCCATTCTGTGTCATTTTCTGCACATTGTGCATCATAAGGAATCTCTAGAACATCACCATGGTGCCTTTTCTTTATCCCAAGAAAGGTGGTTTAAAAACCTTTAGCAAAAAAACTTTTTTCACAAAAACCCACAAACCCAAAACCCACCAACTTGATACAAAAACCCGGGTTTTTGCCAACCCTGGTATGTCACACTAAAATAATAATAATTCTTTTTAAGGTATTAAATATTAATTGAAAAGTTTTAAAAAAATATGGTGTATTCAGAACACTTCAATGAATTTATTCCAAACAATTTTTAATTAACAAAATTGTTTCGAAATTTCGGTCTCATTGTGAATTAACAAAAATGTTTAAATAATTGTCGTAAAAATTTTTCGCTTTGTGGAGCTCTTCTTAAGTACAAATTTAATTGAAATTGATAACGTTACTAAACGTGTTTATAAATTAAATTGTGACACATGTCAAGCTACCTATGTGGGTAGAACCAAGGAAGTTTAAAGGTGTATGGAAGCCCAATGCTATGGCCCATTCGATCAAAAAATGTCCAGCCCAGTATGAAAATAACTGTCAGAGTTGGCCCCGCCGATTCTGCGCAATAACAAAATTCCACAAAATAATTTAATGTGTTCCCTACTTACACACTGATAAATCAGTGTGTAGTTAGGCAACACATTATACTTTTATGAGAGCCGTAATGGTCTTAGGTTGTCTAAGGTTTCTGGTGCAAGGGCGCGCGCGGCGCGTATGAAACTGTATCCGCGCTGTATTGTCAACCGTCGTCGTCTCATCATTCGTCATTTTCGTTGTGGTTTGTGCCCTTTGCGCCGATTGTTTTGCTTTGTGTGAGTACCTATATTTTGTGGTAGCAGAAGCTTTTTGGATTGATAAAAACCTTCTTATTTTAGTGATTAGTGTTTATTAAATTGTTACTATATTTTTGTGTTTATTGTTTGTTACTTATAATATGGCAACAAAATGATTAGAGGTTGTATGGTTTTGTCTTGCAAATCCAAGGGTAACCCGGCATTTTTTACTTTAGGTAAGTATTTCTTATATTTAAATAAGGTGCTTCTTATGAGACGTTAGGTAACCGAAAAAATAATAATATATCAATTATGAATAATAAAATAATGAAAATTTCATAGGAAATAGCAGTGAGAAAAGTAAGGCAATCTTAACTATCTTTTAGATGTTTGTGTATTTCTGTGGATTATTAAAAAAATTAAGGTTTACATTTAGGTACTTTTATTTCATTTAATAATTTAGTACATGCTTTTAAAGGATCAAAATTATTAATTACTGGGCAGACCAGGCAAATTTTAATATATACAGGTCCCTCTAATTGAATGAACGAAAGTACAATTTTATGCTAAATTTCCTTTTTGCTTTTTCTGTATTTGTTTAAAAAGAAATTAGATTTTTGGTTTCTTAATTAGATTATCAACTTTTTAAGCTCGTGTACTGTAGACACATAATATTTAACGGATGTTACAATGGATACCTAGGTACCAAAGGTTACTAAACATTTTTAACCACTGTTATTCTGTCCCATGAATGTTTGTTATTAGTGAAAAGTATATGCTTAAAAAGCAGTTATAAAAATTTTCACTTTTTAATGTACAACCAGAATCTTAGGATTAGATTAAACTCATTTACACTATCTTGCGCTTCTTTATCACAAAATTTGTATTAAGTACATGAAACTATCATACAATGTTTGAAATTTATTTTACAAAATCTTGTTTTTATTTATTTACAAAGATTTTTGGTAAAAATACAAAACTCATAAAAATATCGACCATTTAAAATAGAAGGCTTCTTTCCATATTATATCAAAAGATATAAAATCCAATATTACACAATAATTTTAAATATTCTATGGTAGTATCGTTTAATAACCAACAATTTTGTGCAAAAAAAACAGTGAATGCTTGAATTTGACATTTGATGATGTCAACTTTATAGATAATAACAAAGAATTATGGAAGTCCGGCTCTGACCTACTATTCATCAACTTTATCTTCTGGCTTTTACATTAAGTACAATGATGATCACCAATTTTTGTCACCAAATAATTGCAAAATATTACACAACATTAATTACCAAGAATTAAGACTAAACCTTTTTGAAGATCAGGAAATGGCAACAAATACTTATCTATAACTTATTATGTTTGTACAACGGCCTGGATTGCCAGCTTATAGGCATACAAATAAAAATAATTTTGTAGTTTTTTGCAAATTTCTTTTTCTTTTTTAAATATGATTATTTTATATTATGTATTATATATTTATATTTGTTTTGTGTCTTATGACTGAGTCCCTGTAATTTTGACAAGTAAGTGAGATATTTTTATTTTATTAAAAAAAAAAACATTTATTGCCTTACTTTTAGTGTCGGTCTTGATGATGGCCCAGTTTGGTTGAAAGCGGTCGACAGCATTTAATATAAAAATTTTATACCTATTACCGAAGCTTCATTCCCTTCCATTGTTAAGGTACCCAAGGTACGTTTGTTTAACTGTCTAACTAAAAATTAACTTTAAGTTACACTTTCAACGGGAATAAATTCTTTAAAGTGTTCAGAATACACCATAATTTAAAAAAAAAATTTCAATTAATATTTAATACCTTAAAAAGAATTATTTAGTGTGACGTACTCGGTTCTGACTCCGAGTGCGCAACCCAAAAATGTCGCGCGGAAGCCCATTTTCAGCGTTAAATTAAAATTATAATTAATGAAGATAGAACTGCGGGAGTCAGGACTTTTTTATTGGAAATTTCCTCCTCTTCAAGGATCTTCTTTGCAATTTTCGCTATCTCTTATGGTGTTTGAGTTATCATCAAAAATAAAAAGGGCTTCTATTTTTTTTTTGTTTTTTGTTAATAACAATAGAAATTTTTATTGGCAGAAAAAAATCCTCAAAAGGCCTTTCTCAGATTTGCATTCCGCGTCGAATGAGCTATCGCTCATATTTTTCGAAGCCTTCTAACTATTTTTCGCAAAAAACCCACTTCTCGACTAGACTATCAAAATGAGAATCGAAAAACAAATATCCTTAAAACTAATAAAAATATCCACAATCACTATATCATAGCAATATCAAAGTTGATTTTATGGTATGATAGATAGGACCTATTAGATCTTGGTACAATAAATATAATAATAATAATAATAATAATATATAAAGATATAATGACTAGTATGTTAAGTACGCAACTTTATGTCGAGCATCTTCTTCTTTTATACTTGATTTCCGCTAATAGCATTGATTGGCTGCAAAAAAATTTAAATTTGTATTTTATTACATGTAAAATCAATTTTTTTACTAAGAAAATTCAAATCTCTAAAAAAAAAACAGGAAAAGAAATAAAAAAATAACTGCTAATAATATATACTGGTAATACAAACGATCATACATGAATACAAGGAATCAAATGACCTTTTTAATCTCGAATTCGCAATTTTATCGAATGGCAAAACTAGGCAACAGTGTAAATGTAAATAGTTAAACGGTAAAAAGCACTTAAAAAAGCAAATAGCAAACATAACCTATAAAATTTCAATCGTTTACCGGTGATGTCGTGAATTTGTGTATTTTAAAATCTAGTGTTGTTTCTGAAAAGAAGAATGAACGATTAAAATTATTATTCTAGTAAAGCGCTTTCGGTAAAACCATCATGCTATTCGTTAAGCAGGGAATTTTAATAAAATTTTGCACGAAATACAAAGTTTATTCATTTCTTACATTCTTAAGTGTATATATGTATATATATATATATATATATATATATATATATATATATATATATATATATATATATATATATATATATATATATACAGGGTGCCACAGATTCCAGTGCATGCATGGGGATCTGAAACCGTAAAGATACGAAGTCGGTTAAATTGGCAAAGTTTCGCATTTAGGTGCCTAACAATATGCCGTTTAGAAAGTTGTAAAATTTCGAGTACTTCCGGAGATATCCGGAAACAGAAAATTTTGGGGATTTCGTTTTTATTTTTTTTTGATGTTATTTAAAGAGATAGAAAAAAACAAAAGACACTTTCTTATGGCCCCTTTTTAAGCTCTTTCAAAACAGCTGTTGAAGGATTTTCCATACGACGTTTCGTTTTTGATAAACCATCATCAACTTTATTTTTTAAATACGACACTAATTGTTTATTTTTTATTTTTTTTAAGCAGTTATAATCCCAATTACAATGATGTATAACACTTAATATTTTTTTGTTAAATAAAAAATATTTTCCATAAGAGACAATGAGTTAGACAAGGAACGCACATCATTTCTTATAGGGGCGTTCCATATTTGTTAATAAATACATTTTTGTAATTGGGATAGGGCTTCAAAAAAATTAAATAAAAACTCCGGTCCGTATTTAAAAATATAAAGTTGATGATGGTTTTAAAGAAAACGAAAACGTCGACGGAAAATCTCTGAACGTTGTTTTGTAGAGCTTAAAAAGTGGCCATAAAAAAGTGTCTTTTGTTTTTTCCATATCTCTTTAAATAACGTCAAAAAAAAAAAAAACGAAATCGGCAAATTTCGGTTTTTCCAGATATCTCCGGAAGCTAGGAATTTTACAACTTTCTAAAGGAAAATTGTTAGGCATTCCAAATGCGCAACTTTGCCATAATCTTAACGACTTTTGTCTCTCTTACGGTTTCCCAGATCCCATGCATGCACTCGAATCGGTGGCACCCTGTATATATAAATATATATATATATATATATATATATATATATATATATATATATATATATATATATATATATATATATATATATATATATATATATATATATATATATATATATATATATATATATATATATATATATATATATATTATTAAAAGGAAAAAAATTCCCTACTGTTTTTAGTGTACACAAAAGTATTTCCGTTTTAAGAAAAGTTAAGACAGAAATCGTGAAATACAATGACGAAAACCAAGAAATGTAAGGAGAGTGGGAGATTACAAAAATTTAAATTTTTAATATTTTTAAAAAAGGAAAACACAATAAAAAATTTTTTTGTTACATTTATTAAAATTAATGAAATTTTTACATTACAACAATCCAAATATAAAACACTACATAAAGAGTAGGTAACAAAAATTTTAAAATGTGAGCCTAGCGTAATCTAGGCAATAGGTACTAGCGTTGATTGAGTAATGTTTTGGGAAGATACATGTTATGGGAAGAGCCCGGGACGTTTTAGCCGCCGAGCGCAGCATCGACCATCTGTTTAGGAAAACATAACCAAATAATGATTTATTGATTTATTTAATGAAATAAAAAAAAGCTTTCTGAAAAATTTTTTATAAAGCAACGCGCATGCCTCATAAACGTAACCTACCAACGAACCCCGACAGATGTTGTGTATTCTTTGAATTTTTTTTAGTTGGTTGTTGGGTTGTTCCGTAGTGTCGTGTTGAGTTCGTGCGTTTTGTGTTATTAACGTTTAAATTGTGAGGCCAATTTATTAAGGGTGAAGTAAAGTGGTTTGGGATAGTTATTTTTTGTAAAATGAATTTACAACAGCCTGATTGTTGTGTTTATGCTTATTGAAAAAACCCCAAAAAAGAAAAAAACCCAAATTAAGTTTTTTTTCCCTAAAGGATACAAAACGGCGCAACATTTGATTTAAAGTAGAAATTTTGAAGGAGAAACTTTTTTTGGGCCATCTAGTTTGAGTTTTTTTCGGCAGAACATAAATTTTTGTAAATTTGCTGTACCCATTAAATATCTTTCAGGTAAGTGATCCCCACCAATATATGTTGAGTATATGTTATTTTTTTTTCATGTTGTCACTAGGTTATAGTATATTAGACTTAAAATCGATTTTCTTTTAAAATCGAAAATATACTTAGTGAACATGGTAAAAAGTGAAAGTTAGAGCTCTCAATATTGATATTAACAGGTATTTAAAGTTAAACTTGATTGATAACATAATATATTTTTCTAATTTTTCGACGCGACCATCAACTTGGTGAAAAAATTTCATGGAAATTTTTTTTGTATAGCATTTAATTTTCAATTAACTATCTTTAAAAAAAAAATTTGATGTTTTTTACAGTTTGTAATTATTTCAAAACAAAAAATTTAAAAATTGTCATTTTACTTTTTTAAAATTAAAATCAATTATTATTCTTAAATAAATAGATTTTTTTTATTTATTTATTGTTAATTATTATTTAATTATTAACTAAAAAAATATTGTTTTTTTTTTTTTAAGGGGGTTTGGCGGGTTTAAATTTAACAAATCTACAAAATAAGTGTTTTACTCAAAAAAGAAGTGCAATTACAGTACATTATTGGTACTTATAAGGAATGCAGAAAACAGGGCCCAAATTTTAATAAAACTATTTTAATGTAAACCATTTAAATTGATAAATAAAAATCTAAAATATATTTTTTAAAACATTGTTACTGCAGTTTCAAATCACAGAGTCATTTTTAAACAAAGATAACTTTTTTATAGAGGGTAGGAGCATAAAACTCGCTATTAGAACATTTTAGACTATGACTACAAAAACAGACTCTACTTTTGCTAATCATTTAGAAACAAAAATTCCTATTAAATAATATCGAAATATTTTCACTATTCCACCAAGGGTCATAAATTAAACTATCTAGAATCCTGAAATATACAAGCAAAAAATAATAATGTACATCTGCTTCTGTCGCCAAACCATAATAAACTGTTTAATTCCCCGCTTCCTAAGAATATATTTACCATTGGGGGGTATAAATTCACCTTATTTTTTTTATTGATATAAATCTGAAAAAAATTTTTTTTGAAAACTCTGTGGGTGAAACTGCAGTAACAATAATTTGGGAAAATATTTTTCTAGTAAAAACATAGTAGTTTTATTTATCAGTGTTCTTCATGATGATTAGTACCCAATCACTTTGCGTTTTAAATTTTAATAAAAACAAATTTTTTAGGGTTTAAAATCTATTCCATTAAGTATATTGATTATTTTTAAATAAAACAAAAAATTAAAAAAAAGTTTTTTTGCAAATAATTACGAACTGTAAAATATCAAGATAAAAATAGAAAATGAAATGCCCTACAAAAATGTTCATGAATTTTTTATGAAGTTTTATGTGGCATCGAAAAAAATTTAAAAAAATAAAATAGAAATATATAAATTTAGGTTCAAAAAAACAAAAAAAAATTTTATGTTTACCAAAAATTTGTAAGAGACCTTTTTTTTGTTAAGCGTTATTTTCTACAAGAAAATTTTTTTTTTTGTCTTTTAAATATATATTATCCCTAACGTGAGTTACAAAATTCCCAAAATCCAAAAGAACGTTGTTCTATGTTATTTTAATGCGGAACCTCTTTATCAACAGTAAGAGCTCTTTCACAGTTTTTTTTCACATTAAAATAATTTAATATAATTAAGAAAAATTATCGATTTTTTTTGAAAGTCAAGTTTTTTAAAAGTTCAAAGCCTAATATTAATAATATACAGAGGTTTAAAAGAAAGCACTGTAAGTTCTTATCTTTGTTTCAGAAAAGTTGCCAGGACCGGGGAAAAATAAGTAGCTTCAACATCTGGAGAAAGTGTACATCTTCACCCAAGTTTCTTCCATTATAAAATTTAAAAAAACTATCAAATTTCAAAAAGTTTTCCTCTATGCCAAAAAAAACATTTTATTGGTCATAAATTTAGCAACTCTGCCCCCATTCACTTAACTGACTTTTGTATCTCCTGTGGTTACTGAGATCCCATACTTCGAAAAGGAATTTGTATCATCCTGTAATCCTGTAAAAAACAAAGACTAAAAGTTTATGTAAATTTTAAAAATTATTAATTAAATTTTTAATAAGCAATATTATTTAGACTTATGACCTTTTTTTTTTTTTGTTGGGGGCCAAAACTAACAGAAAAATTAATTTTCCAGATTTCTAAAACAAACAGGAGTATTAAATAAATCGAAATATCATGTATTTTTTTTTATATACTTATCACTTCAATTTTCAATAATTATATTTATTTAAATTTAGTTTTTTATTATTTTTAAAATCGATTTTTTATTTTTAAAAGATTTTTTTTACATATTTATATGTTTTGTATAGAGTTGTACAGAGAAAATATTTTTAATAAAGAAAAAATTTTTTGTTATTTATAAATTTCAATTGTTTTAAAAAATATGTTTTCTTAAACAAAATTTGATTAATAGGAAGAACTAGGAAAATGATGTTGGCGTTAGAATCCTATGCACTTTAATTTTTGGACTGGGGGATTTAGTGAGAAAAAGGACTAGTTCTTTGTGAACCTTTTTTTTTTTTCGGCTTTTGGGGCCCAAAAAAATTTGTAGTTTTCAATGGGGGCTTAATAAATACGCCCCAAAAAAAAAAAGATATACAAGAAAACTAGTAATTAGTCCTTTCATTCTAATTCCCACTAAACCAACAGCTTAAGAAAGAATTTTTTTTTGAGACACTGTGCAAAAATGTTAAGATTTTAAAATTTCTTTCATCTTAATATTTTTTTCTAAAAAATATAGGCACATAGCTTTTAAAAAATCAAGAATTTAAAAGGGGGAGGGATTTTTAGGCAGCCCCCCTGTACCTAGAGCTAAACCCCAATCAACGGTAAGCAAAATTTAAAAAAATAGCTTTTCAAATTTATCAGTCTTTACTTTCTCCTCAAACTAAAAATAAAATAAAAAATGTATCTTAAGATTGAAAGGCACAAATAATTATAATGGTTAATTTCCCCGTAAAGGGAAGAAATTTCTTTAGATCTAGAAATGGTGTAGCGACAAAAACCGATTCCATTTTATGTCTTTAATAAAAATTTAAACCAGGCCCCCACTTAAATTCGACCGTTGTTTACACAAACGCCGTAAATTTTATTGGGGCAGCACCAATCGATCACGCTTTTGGAATCACTTTGCATCAGTCGTCACTCAAAAAGGACGGAAGATGCTATTTATTTATTTAAGAAAGATAGAAATAATTTTTTTCGCGAGCCACGTTTGTTTTCATAGGCATTAGGCATCTTCCCCCAAAAAATTACTCAATCAACGAAAAAGTAGATTATGCTCAGTCCTCAGAATCGTTTGAGTCTGTATTATCCTTTTTATCGCTATATAATATTTCACCACTACCTAACTTTCGTATCATGTTGTTATTAATAGAAAAAACATAACAATTTTTGTCACAAATTAAACTTTCTCTAAATAAAATACTTTCGATGGTTTTGACTTATGTAAAATTTACGATACGAGACAGGACCTTTACCTGCAATCAACGGGGAATCCCATGTCGATCTGCTCGATAACCGCTTGTAGGCGACGGGAATTCCCCGGTCGTTTCTTTTGGTATGCCATTGTTCACAACAGGGACGGAGAAAATTAATAATTTATGCAATTTTTTATTTTAAAATAATTCATTTAAAAATCGTCAGAATTGCTACCTTATTCGTAAAATCGTGTAATCTTACGAATAATCGTGAGACCTGTCATCACTGAGTGCGCGTGTGTGTGTGTGTGTGTATTGTCGTAGTCCGGCCGAAGCATTATAGCGGGTGCAGACAGCTCGCGAAAAGTATTCCCAGACGCGGGTGTCCCGAACTGACACGAATGCCTTTGGGGCGTTGTTGTTGTAAGTTAGTTGCCACTAACGGGCGTCTCAATATTGTTTATTACGTTAGATTATAGAAAAATCCCAAACAAATTAATAATGTATTACAATGTTCGTTAAAAAAAAAAATAAATAAGAAAATTAAATGACTGCATCTTTTATCAAATCATCACCAATAAAAATATTATTAAAACTAGTTATTTATGCAAAAAAGGGGTTAACTTAGTCTTTTTTTACGGACCGCTGGGGATATAACTTATTCAATTTTTTATTTGGGATCGATTTTTCAAAAATATATTTATATGAAAAAAAAACCAAATATATCCAATTAGCATATTAATAAAGCGCCGTGTCATACACTATGTTTGATAATAAAATTATTATAATAAAATTTTTGGGAAAAAAAAGTTTGAATTATACGGGGGTTCACTTTTGGCACTAGGGGTAATGTAAATTACTGGACCTTTTTTTTATACCCAACCACAGAAATCGTATAAAAACATGCCAAATTGACAAAAGAAATTTTTTTGATTTATCACGTCGAAATAATTTGGGGAAAATAAAAGCCCTTTTTCTAACCAGAACTAACCATGACCGCCCTTCTGGCTGATTCTCGTGGGGCCAGAGGCAGTCATGGTTAGTTTAGTTAGTTAAAGCGGTTTTTTATTTTCCCCCAAATTGTATTTTAGGCGTGATAAATCACTAAAGTATACCTAAAAATTGAAAATAAACCATTCCTCTCCCATCAATACCTTCCCCCGACTTCGACTGATGTCGTAAATCGTTCGTGTTTGGGAATAAATTTTTTTTTCACACTGAGAACACGTGACGATATCCATTTAAATAATTTTAACACAAAAAATATGATAAAATACAAAGATGACAATACCCAAAACAACATAAAATCATACAAATCCCGTGAAATCACAGACTCAACTTGGACTCAACCTAAAAATTTGGGAAAAAAAAAAAACCATTCTTTTCCCCGCCAATACTTTCGGCCTACTTGGCTGATGTCGTATATCGTTCGTGGTTGGGAATGGTTTCGCGAGCGCCTGCATCCGCTAGTGAAGCTTTCCCCCTTTTCTTGGGTGTCGGGTCTGTCTTATTTCTGCTCAAGCGGTTCCCTTTTTTAAATTGACATCTCCTTTAACCCCACTGAAATTCCTGCCCGCGAATTTAAAAACCCGTAGTACAGAGGACAGATATATAATAATATATTTTGGGTCCAGTTTATTAAAAATATCTCCCATTAGTTCACGTATGATCGTTTTTATCAAGCTGTATTTATTTCAATTTCTGTCTACAGACTTACTCTCGTGTTAAGTCTGGAACTTGAAGAAAAATCGTTTTCTTCAATGCAAAGATCCGAGTCTGAGTCACGGTTTTTTAAATTTGAAGTTTCCTGAAACAGCATTTGCGTTGAATTAGATGCCACCTTATACAGGATGTTTCAAAAACTTATTCATAAACATTTCAGGGGTACATTTACTTATTATTAAATATATTTTTTTTACAATGTTGACGACTTTTTTTGCTTCTTTTTTTAAGCAGTACTGTATCCCCTTCAATATTTAGGAATAACTTCTGAATCACACCGTATTTAATGAATGGAGAAGACTTTACCTGGGTCATCTGCTCTGTAGTAGTCAGCAACCTCGCCAAAGGCGTACAACATACGGGGAGGGTCTCCAAGAGCGTCGGTCTTGAATGGGTAAGCAGGGGTTTCATGTATTTTGTGTCGAAAGATCCCCAAATTCGCGCCAGAATAGCTTTATCATTAGATTTTGGGCCTGATGACCCCCTGAGGGGCTCGTTCCAATCACCTCTAGGTGTATTACCCTAAAATAGTGTTTTATTTTGAAATATATATATATATATATATATATATATATATATATATATATATATTATTATATATATATTATATATATATATATATATATATATATATATATATATATATATACAGTATGTCCCCCCGGAAAAAGGGGTTGAAGAGAAAACTTTGGTGGTAAAAAGTGATTTATTAGAGAAGGAATGTACTAGAAGTTGTTCAAAATTAAAGATAGCCTAATACCAATATTTGAATAATCCATTTTTTTTTTTTTGTGATTAAATTATTTTAAGGCGATTTAAATTTAATATTAATTTTTATCAATTTTTCGGGTTGTTAGCATTAAAAACTGAGATCAGCATAATATAAAAACTTTTCAATAAAATTGTCCCAACCTATTTGTACAAAATTAAAATTTTTAATTGATAATTTAATCAGAAATAAATAAAATGATTTTTTTTGAAAAAGGTAATAGAGACTACCGATTGAACAACTTTTTCTAGTCTTATCCATTCTCAAATAAACACTTTACTCTTATAATAGTTTTTTTATTTTCTGAACACCCGTAAAAAAAAAATAAAATGTTTTATCCCTCTACCTAAAAGCCAAAACAAACATTTTTATTACAACTTTGATTTAAAAATTTAAAAAAAAAGAAGTTTTCCTTTTTCAACACCTTTCCGTGGACACACCAGTACGTCCACGGAAAAGTTGAATAGTAAACCTTTATTTTTTATTTTATCAAAAAACGCTACTCTTTATTGCTACTTAGGTAAGATTGATAAAACATTTAACAAATTTTATACGGTATTCAGAAAATTGAAAAACTTTAAATGGTTCAAGAGTCAAGTATTATTTGAGAAGATATGAAATAAGTTACAAGAAAAAGTTGTTCAAAAGTAAAAGATATTCCCAATATCATTTTTCAAAAAATCCCGTTTTATTAATTTGTGATAAAAATTATTTTAATATTATCTAATTCCAAATTAACAACTCTTATTGTACTAGTAGGCGTGATAGTGACAAGATGTATTGACATTTCGCTTTTATAATTTATTAGCCGCAGAAACCTCAGCTTACTTAAACAAAAAAATTAAAAATTAATATTAAATTTAAATTGGTATTAAAAATTTAAATTTTAATCACAAATAAATAAAAGTAGCGATTTTTTTGAAAATTGGTATTAGAGACTACCTTTAATTTTGAACAACTTTTCCTAGTAACTTATTTCCATATCTTCTCAAATAAATGCACTTTACTCTTGTACCATTTTAAGTTTTTCAATATTCTGAACACCGCGTATAAAATATGTCAAATGTTTCTCCAATCTTATTTCTAAGAAGTAGAAAAATTTTTTTTATCAAGAGTAGTTTTTTTGATAAAATCAAAAATAAGTTTTTTTCCTTTCAACACCTTTTCCGTGGACATACTGTATATATATATATATATATTATATATATATATATATATATATATATATATATATATATATATATATATATATATACATATAAAATTTAGAGCGAAGCAATCCACATTCGAGATTCTTTGCCCGGGATTTTTTTCCAAAATTATTATTATAAAATTATAAAATCCGTCGACTACCCTCTAGTATAAATAATATAAGTCATAAAATTTTTCCAAAACTATCAGATTTAGTTAAAATTTTAGAAATGGGACCTTCAGGCTTACCTAATTCCACATCAATTTTATTAAAGATTTTTTTTTGCTACGTC
>JAHBCN010008469.1:0-22500 GCA_019359885.1 Listronotus oregonensis | reverse complement strand
TGATGCAAAAAAACATACTTGACACTCACCGATTACCAAAATCATTTCATCTTCCTTATTTTAACTAATTAAAATGTAAAATATTCAAAAAGATTATAATTTTTTTAAAATACCGTAGCTAAATTAATGATAATCGTTTGATTAGCAGGTCACTGTCAAATATTTTTTTTTGCAAATAATATTTAACGTCATCTAGGTCAGAGCCTACTATTATTGAAAAATATAAATATAATCGTCCCTTTTGGTGAAGTCATTTTTGAAATGTATGTTTATTGACCCCATTATAATATTATTTTGGGATTTAATTTACCATAAAGTCCAATACATTTGCTAAGAAACAAGGGCTTTTTTAACATATTTCTGTTCCAACAATAATTAAGATAGGGGGGACCCTTTACTATATTTTGATCTTATTTAAAGAATGTTTTAATATTTTAGAAATGGAAATTTTGAAGTTTTTATTTTTGCCTGCATTTTGCTTCAGATACATCTTTTTTTTAAAAAATTAAACTTGTGCTTTGGCGAATCTACGTGGCCTTAATAAAAAAGTTTTTAATTACTGTACTGTAATGTACCTTTTTTTAACATAATAAAGAAATTATTCATAAGTCAAATATAAAAACGTCTTTTGCACAAAAAGTAAAAGAGATAGGTATAGAAAACCCTAATATAGTTTTAAAGGGAATTTAATTCTGCGTCAAAATAGGCCACTAAATATAGGGTGTTCCATTTAACTTTGGGAAGTTATTTAATAAAATGTATGTCCAAACTTTGAGGGAATTTTTTTACCACTCTGTATAATATTGAGGTAAAAGTTTTATGTAATAGAACTTAACCCCCTTAAGCTACAGAAAACTTTCCGAGCAGCTCCTTACATGTTACAGGGTAAAAATTTTAAAAATAGTCTGTATTTTTTAATTTTTTAAATCTCAGAAATGATCAGATTTAGGTATAGGAATTGTAAAATAACTCACCTTATTTGGTTTATAGTATCAAAAAAATAAAGAAAATATGGGTATTCCATAAAAAATATAACTTTGATATGTACTTCCTTTTGGGTCACCCGGTAATTTTTAAAATAATTTTAAAATATGCTCCCACAGACCAACATATGATTTTGCTAAAAGTTTTTTTTTCCCAAATCTTTTTATTTGTCGTAGAAAACCGAGGCGAATGTGGTGGGCCACCCCCGTATGTATGTATGTATGTATGTATTATATATATATATATATATATATATATATATATATATATATATATATATATATATATATATATATATATGGAAAAATAGAAATAAAATTCCCCAAAGTCTTGGTGCTTAGAAAAGAACGTAACTCCGTTTTTAAAACAAAATTAAAAAACAGAAACCTGTTTCTTTTGCTGTTCCAGACACTCTCCCTAGACGTTTGCGATGAGCGATATATCACTACCGGTGATTTAATCGCCGTTATTGAAAAATCGCTGATAGCAATCGTTGACAAAAAACGCAAATAAAAGGCGATTGACAGCAGCGATTTATATCAACATGCAACACAGCTAATCGCTTTCCGTCGCGTTGAGGAAAAAAGCGTATTTTATTTCAAGGATCCTGACCTATCTTTTACGCCCCTCACTGAACTATATAGTAGAATTACAGTTTTTCTTTATTTTTTTATGCAAAGAAAGGTGTAGTATTGCAAATAGCAGTATAGTAGAATTTTTTTTTTTCATTGTGGAATTTAAAATTACTTTTGCTTTGCCTAACTAGGGATACATTTTGACATGTAAAAAAGGTACAGGCAAATTTTTATTATTTTTAATTGTCGGTACAAATTTTTAAAAAATGTCGGATTAAAAAAGAGGAAAACGAGTAAAGTTGTTTTTTGAGCCTATTAATGAAATTTTTTGCAAAGTGCAATATTTTAAAGCCAAGAATTCATACTAATCGCCGTTATTGAAAAATCGCTGATAGCAAAAGTTGACCAAAATCACAAATAATTTATTATATATTTATAAAAAGCAGATAATAGAGGCGAGAAAATGAAATTAATATACAGTAACAAAATAAATGACACGAGGGCTCTAATAGCTGCAAATAATAAAAACGCTAGTTTGAGTAGTTTGGCGTAGTGTGAAAAATCCGGGTCGCGATAACGGTTTTTTAAAACGCCGTCATTTAAAAATCGCGATCGCCGATAACGGCGTTATGCAAATCGCTGTTTAGCTCATGCCTACTAGACGCGTTTCGCCTGCCTTACAGGAACCATCAATAGGCCTGTAACGAGGTTTTGGGAACCAGAGAAACCAAGTGTCTACTTAAAAAACAAATGTTGCCTGCAGTAAGATGTAACAATCTTACTTTCCATGCCGTACTGAAATCACATTCAGCAGAATATATATATAAATATATATTATTATTATATATATATATATATATATATATATATATATATATATATATATATATATATATATATATTTAAAATGTATATATGTATATATATATATGTATATATATATATATATATATATATATATATATATATATATTATATATTTATAATATATATATATATATATATATATATATATATATATATATATATACTGAGGGAGGGTAACTACTCCTTCTACCTCCCAAATATGTAAATCGCTTAAGATTTTAAAATTAAAAAAAGGATACAAATCCAGTAAATATAAAAAGTGGATCAAAATGGTGTTTGGGAAAGGTAAACATAGAAACGCCTATGTACGAAAATATAAAATTCTCCGCCAAAAAATTAAGTAGTTCGAAAATTTGTTTCGTCCTTATTCTAGAATCTTCTGACAGATTGTTATACGTGTAGTGGGCCTGGCATATGCCGCAAAATAACACTGCTACAACTCCTGTTAAAAAAATATATATTAAATGTAAACAAATAGTTCGTAACGACAATACTAACCTGTCAGATCGGAAGCTTCAGCAATCAAAAAGGTGCTATATGACATCAGAACAAACAATGCAGATTCCAGCAATGGAAAATCTCGTACCCTGGTGTATTTGGTCATGTATGTATTATTAAGGACTAATCAATTTATAAGTTTATTATTACAATTAGTAGTTTTTATGCACCGGGTGTCCAAATTAGAAAGGTTGCCGGCTGTATCTCAAAAAATGTTTATCGCACAGCGTTGGGGAAAAATATTTTTAGTAAAAGTGGTCTAGAGAAATAGCTACAAATTATTTTCAAGTTTCTGAAATGGCCGCTAGGGGGCGTAACTGCAATCTTAAATCTACAGCAATGTTTCTGTGAATTTTGCTATATTAACCCAAGAAAGTTTAAAGGTGTATGGAAGCCCAATACTGTAGAACAAAATTGTCCAGGCGTGCAGGGCAGCGGGAATAGGGGGTTGGCCCCGCGGAGTTTGCGCAATGAATAGTAGGTCAGAGCCGAACTTCCATAATTCTTTGTTACCAGCTATAAAGTTGACATCATCAAATGTCAAATTCAAGCATTCACTGTTTTTTTTGCACAAAATTGTTGGTTATTAAACGATACTACCATAGAATATTTAAAATTGTTGTGTTATATTGGATTTTATATCATCTGATATAATATGGAAAAAGCCTTCTATTGAAATGGTCGATATTTTTGTGAGTTTTGTATTTTTACCAAAAATCTTTGTAAATAAATAAAAACAAGATTTTTTAAAATAAATTTCAAACATTGTATGATAGTTTCATGTACTTATCACCAATTTTGTGATAAAAGAAGGGCAAGATAGTGTAAATGAGTTTAATCTAATCCTAAGATTCTGGTTGTACATTAAAAAGTGAAAATTTTTATAACTGCTTTTAGGCATATACTTTTCACTAATAACAAACATTCATGGGACAGAATAACAGTGGTTAAAAATGTTTAGTAACCTTTGGTACCTAGGTATCGATTGTAACAGTATCCGTTAAATATTATGTGTCTACAGTATGTCGAGCTTAAAAAGTTGATAATGTAAGTTTAAGAAACCAAAAATCTAATTTCTTTTTAAACAAATACAGAAAAGCAAAAAGGAACTTTAGCATAAAATTGTACTTTCTTTCATTCAATTAGAGGGACCTGTATATATTAAAATTTGCCTGGTCTGCCCAGTAATTAATAATTTTGATCCTTTAAAAGAATGTACTAAATTATTAAATGAAATAAAAGTACCTAAATGTAAACCTTATTTCTTTTTAATAATCCACAGAAATACACAAACATTGTGGAAATCATCTAAAAGATAGTTAAGATTGCCTTACTTTTCTCACTGCTATTTCCTATGAAATTTTCATTATTTTATTATTCATAATTGATAAATTATTATTTTTTCGGTTACCTAACGTTACGTCTCATAAGAAGCACCTAATTTAAATATAAGAAATAATTACCTAAAGTAAAAAATGCCGGGTATGTTACCCTTGATTTGCAAGACAAAACCATACAACCTCTAATCATTTTGTTACGATATTATAAGTAACAAACAATAAACACAAAATTATAGTCACAATTTAATAAACACTAATCACTAAAATAAGAGGGTTAAGCAAAACAATCGGCGCAAAGGGCACAAACCACAACGAAAATGACGAATGATGAGACGACGACGGTTGACAATACAGCGCGGATATAGTTTCATACGCGCCGCGCGCGCCCTTGCACCAAAAACCTTAGACAACCTAAGACCATTACGGCTCTCATAAAAGTATGTGTATAATGTTTGCAGTCCTAACTACACACTGATTTATCAGTGTGTAAGTAGGAAGCACATTAAATTATTTCGTGGAATTTTGTTATTGCGCATGAATCGGCGGGGCCAACTCTGACAGTTATTTTCATACTGGGCTGGACATTTTTTGATCGAATGGGCCATAGCATTGGGCTTCCATACACCTTTAAACTTCCTTGTATTAACAAAAAATACCTGATCTTTAAAATCGAGCATAATTTGAACTTTTTTTGTTTGATATTTTTTGCTGTATCTGTAAAAATAAAGTGGTGGAGGGCATTTAAAGGTTTCCGTAAAAAAACACTCTGTATCTTCAAAACGGCTAGGCCGATTTTAACAAGTTTAGGCTAGTTTACAAGAGCTTTTCTTGGGCTATAAATGTTATAATATTTGAAGTTTTGTTAGTTTCACATGTCGCCGCTAGAGGGCTTTTTTCGATATTCCGACAGAAATGGTTAATTTTCTCAAAAAAAAATTAAATGCATTGGTAATTTTTTTAATAAAAAGTAGCTAAATAATGCCTAAACAAGCTCGCGAAAATCGTATCTCGATATCTTGTTCCTTACGTAAAATTTAGGCCAAAGAAAATTTTATATGTCAATATCTCAAAAACTATAAAAGCTACAAGAATTTTTGTATGACATAAATTATGTATTTTTACGGAACCTTTAATTTAGGTTATATAATCTTTTCGCCTAAATGCAATACTTTACGAGTTATAATCAATAAATCGAATTTTCAGGGTTTTTTTAAGGAATACTACTACTATATACTATAACTTGTAAAGTATTGCATCTAGACGAAAAAATTATTTGCAAAATTCAAAATGAGGGTCCAATATGGCGGACTAAATATCCAAAATTCTCTCTTATCACGAATTTATAGCCAAATTTTTAGAAGGTAAAATGGTGGAATGATTTTTCGTTTTAGCACCCAATTGTACTGTGCATCTTTTGTACCGGTTCTAAAAAAATAAGCAAACAACCCTATTGCTACATTATACGGGGTAGCGCAACGAAAACGAAACAGATGCTATTTCTCGCAAATCAATTCTCTTCCTTAAAAACCCTCTGACCCGTCATTTTTTTAAGGGGGAAACTTACCTCTCTTACTGAAATCTTTATTTCTGCAATCCTTAAGGGATGGCACAACCCCCAAAATCTTAAATGAGGCCTTAATATTAATGTGTCACTTTCCGTTCATTTCTAACCTCAAAGAAATAATAATTTTCCAAAAATAAACAGATTTTCGACAAATGTTATTTATGGGGGTTTTGGTGGTCGCTGATCGCAAATGCGAAGATAGATTTACAAAATTAATTAATATTCAAAATTCAGATTTATCACAAATTTTGGGGTTTTGGTAAAGTTAAAATGGCGGAAGATTGTTTTACTTCGCTAACCTGTATGTGATGGAATGTCAGTAGGTACTAAATAGTTTTTTAATAGTAAAAAAGGATATCAATGCTGTAATACAACCCATAACAGCGCCAATAAGCAGAGACAGCATGAAAATACCGCAAAAATCCCCTACAGCTTGGAAAAACGCCTTCATTTCAAAACCTGTACCTAACTGATATCTTTTACTATAGTGCTGAATAGATCTAAAAAAGGAAAAAATGTTGAGTAAAAAAAATATTGTTATAGTCCGGGAGCTAGCAGCCATCTTGACTACGAACCTGCGAAGTACAAAACCACAATTCTCTGATATGAATAATTTAATAATAGTCAGAATTCAAAAAAAAGGACTGTGTCGAATAAGATTTAGCTATTGTTTTCCGGCTGAACACAAACCTGCAATCAAAATTGAGGGTCAAACAGCAAAAAATCGAAAAAACCCCAAAAAACCGACACGGTTTTTTTGGACAGAAACCTGCTACCACGGAATGTTTGGACTACGACTATATAAACTATAAAGATACAAAAAATTTCATAGAACAAAAAAGAGAGCTTTTTAAATTGTCTATAAAAAGTTCCATAAACATTTTTGATAAGATAAATAATAAAGGAGATATAAACGAAAATGTAATTTTGACAAAAAATTCAGCCTAAAATAAGATTTTTTTTAATTAATGTGATTTTTTTTTAATAATAATTATATAATATATAAATAATTTATTTTATTTATTTGACTTCCAAACCTCTCAAAATTTGCAGGAAAAATCGAAAAATAACATTCTTTTCTATTTTTTCAGAGGTATACCTTGAAAAAATCCTGAATATTCGGTTTTTTGATTATAACTCCAAAAATATTGCATTTAGACAAAAAGGTTATATAACTTAAATTAAAGGTCTTGTAAAAATACATAGTTTATGTCCTATAAAGTTTCGTGTATCTTTTATAGTTTTTAAGATATTGACGTTTTAAAATTAAATCGATTATTTCTTTTTGACCCCCAATTTTGACTTCAGATTTGTGTTCAGCGGAAAAAAATACTCCAGAAAATCCTAGTCCGACACCTAGCACACACCACTTTGTGGGCCTGTATAGTTAAATAAGAAAATCAATGTCTGTGGTTTATCAAGCCTGCAAATTTTCGAATTTTATCGAAAAATTAGACAATTAGCCCCAGAAGAATAACCCCATTAGTTGGCGGCGAGTTCCGCTACGAGCAAAAACACACTCTTTCCGCGCCACTGCGGTCGATTCCCACAAAAAGCATAAAATCGAAACGAAACTGTAACCATGCACCAAATTGTACCTATGTATTTCGCAGGTTAGTCAAGGTAGCTACGTGATGCCACGCGCAAGTCTAAATAGCTGACTTACCCGCTAAGAACAATAGCAACGGCATCGTTTAGTACGCTTTCACCGAATACTAAGGCATACAGGTTAACATCTACATTTAGGTCGTTAAAAATAGCTAAGATTGTCAACGGGTCAGTAGAGGAAATTAGTGCTCCAAAATAGAGCGTGTCCAGAAAGGTAAAACTATTAGCCAGTCTTGCAGGCATTAGTTGCACACAGCCATACATCAGTGCTCCGACGATAAAAGAGGATACTGTAGTACCGATAATTGCGTAGGTTAGTATTGCGCCCAGATTACGAAAGAAATATTTCTGAAACAGCATAATATATCCCTTTAAATCAGAACTAGCTTACAGTTGTGGACAAAATAATAGCAGTGCTAGAGAAAATAAAATATAAATCCTCTATTCATACCAAAACTAAGATATAACACATTGACCTAAAGACATACATAAAATAGAGTTATACCCCAAAAAACGAAACAAAATTGTAGCAAGAATATATATTTTTTTAATAAATTGTAGAATTTTGATGGACAAAATAATAGCAGTGTTTCTCTAAATGAATATAAAAATATTAAGAATGCTATAAACTTAATTAATTTTCAATTAAAATAAACAATTTATTAGGAATTACAGCTTCACACCGACGTGTCATAGAATTAATCAAATCTTGACACCTGATAATAGGACTGTCATTCCAGGAATCTTGAATTACAGACCATAGTTGCTCTTGATTTGTAAGTTTTTCACGTGCTACGACATCTTTAATATCACCCCATAGATTCTCTATGGGGTTAAAATCCGGACTTTGTGCAGGGCAGTCTGGGACATTAATTTTCTCATCTTGCATAAATTATTTGCATGACCGACTAGTATGTTTTGGGTCATTGTCCTGCATACAAACCCATTTAATTGGCATCTGCTCCTCTGCATAAGGCAGCATAATATTTCGTAAAATATCTACATAGATACTAGCAGTCATTATGGTTTTTATCCAAAATATGGGTCCTACACTATAATACGAAAAACTTGCCCATACCATAATTTTGGACCCTCTATGCTTTACAGTTTTTACGGTATATTGAAGCTGATATGCAGTACCTAAAGGGCGTCTAATGTAAATTCTTCGACATGTAATGCCAGATAAAACGATTTTGCATTCGTCAGACCATAATATGTTGCGCCATTTAGTCAAAGCCATTTAACATAATTTTTCGCAAACTCTAATCATCTTTTTCTTTGTTTCTTACTTAATAAGGGTACTTTCCTTGGGTTTCTGGCTTTCAGGTTTTGTTCTGTTAGTCGTCTTCTTATTGTTCTAGTACTCACATCCAGTCCTACACTCTCCTTAAGCTTTGTAGATGAAGCAAACCAGTTCATCGCTGTTCGGATTAAAAGCTTATCCTCTCTTGGCGTGGTTTTGCGCTTACGGCCGCATGTTTCAGGCACTGGCTGCCACTTAAAAGCATTTGCTACCATCTTAGCTGAGCATTCCATTCTATTTTTAATCTGCGAATATGATTTTCCTTCTCTTTGCAATTTTTTTTATTAACTCACGTTTTTCAGGAGTACAGGGCTTTTTTCTTCCCATTACATGGTAATTCAAAACTTTATTTATTACTGTAAATTACAAGTAATAATTTAAAAAGATACTGGAGATTATTTTAAATGACCTTTTAAAGGAAGAATCTTTTGCAACTGAAACACTCTAACACTGCAATTATTTTGACCGACTTTTTTAAACTTTAAACCGATATTTTTTAAACTTTTGTGGCGTTATCTTATTAAGTATGTATATAAAAAGTGCTTCACATCATTTTAACTTTCTTTACAGTATATGACATCCAAGCAACTTCAAAATGAAGACAACGTAAAATAATTTCTTATAGTTTTGATCTAATAGCAAAAAACATTTCAAAATGTCTTTGTATGATTCTAATATTCTATCTAATGTTTAATGTTACCTCTGTATTATTCTGAACTTAAATCAAAGTTATTATATCAAGGCACACTCTATAGAAGGGTAACAAATAGTATTTCATCTTTTCCGAGTATATTATCAGAAAAAACACAAAAAACCTTATCAGTATATAGAAAAACACAAATTAAAAATTTTAAGTTGTCTTAATATTATTCTGGAACGAGAATATATAAGGCAATGTTACAATCTCCACAATTTTTAGTGCACAACTACACCATAGAACAAAAATAAATCTATATTAAAAATGGAGAAGAGGCTAGTTTTGAATTAAAGGAAGGAATAATCTTAAATCTAGCAAAGTCATCTGGTACATGACTTTGTATAAGAAGGTACCTTTTACTTAACTAAATAGTGTAAAATTAAGATATATGTAAATACAATATAATGTTATGGATTATTTTTGTAATTCTTTGAATTGTTTCACTATTTAGAACTTGCCACCTTATCGCCAAACTTTAATAAAGTTAATCAATTACTGTCTTTTCATGTTCTAATGTCATACTTGAATTTTTAGATATACTGTGATTAAACAAGGATAAACCTAACAAGAAATGTAAGCCGCCGACATTTCCAAGCGAAGAATGCGAATTTTCGCTGCTATGTTCGCATTTAAATTACTGCCGCTATCTCCATCTTACGGCTGATTTCGTAACCAATCGCGTATTGTTCTTCTCTTTTAAATTGCGTCTGCTCTATGCAATTAGTCAATTTGCAACAACAATGATTGAAGCGCCATCTGCCTTTGACGTTTTTCAATTGGGAGGAAAGTGACTGGACTGTGGGGGTATTTGGTTTTATTTTTAAGCATGGAGCCTAAAGATCTCTGTGTTACAAAAATGGCCCTCAAATTGCAGTAAATTAAGATGGCACCTGGTGTTCTAGGGGACCATTTTTAAACTTTACTTTATTAAATATTTATTAAAATGTTAATGATCTATAGTAGAACGGTGTTTATTTTTACTTGTACACAAAACTAGTTTTGTTTTGTCTGTTTTTAAGTACATATTGTTACGTTGTTTTGTCTGTAGAGTCTGTTGCTCTGTTAGAAAAAATTAACACAAAAAATAAATAAATTACTGTTTGTTTTCTGTTGGTTATCCCACGAAAATAGTTAGAGCTCTAGTTAAAGCCCTTTTATGTTTTATCTAATTTTGGTAGTGAAAAAGTAAGTTCACGAATATTGTGAACAATCTTAAATTTCCCTGAAATTTAACATCCCTAACCATAACTTAACTAATCAAGTATTATGCTAACAGGAAATAACAGTGTGAATAAATTTCTTAAAGTAAAGCTTTTTGCAAAAGGCTTCTTGTTCTGGCATTATGCTTTTTCTTTAAAATAATATTATTAGTATACAATGCATCAAATTTTATCATGAAGATTTTTTTTAATATCAAATGGCATGCATATTACAGTAAGCAGATTTATTTATACAATTCATGCACAGTGATTTAAAAATATGTTAATATAAACATATTTTTAAAAATGCACAATTTAATGTTAAAAAATAAGGAAGAAAGCTTTACCCTTTTAAGTGAATATCCAGCATGGAAAATAATTGGCGGCAAAATAATATTAAAAAATATTTCTGGGTCGAAGGTAGCTTTTAAATCAATCTCATTTTCCTGTAAATCATCTATCTCATTACGAAAAACATACTGAAATGTCAAATTTTTATGTGAATTCGGTTTTGGCATATGTAAGGAAAGAGTATCAGGTGGAATGCTTGAATTATACTGTGCTTGATCCAGAGACACTTGCATGTTGAGGACTTGCGACGTACTTCCTGAGTAACGAATAATAGCTCCGACTATAAGGCCTTAAAAAAAATTATATGGGTATTGATAAGAAGTAATATTATGTGTTATAGCTTACCATATATTACCGCTAGGCCTGTCTCATGTAAAAAGCTGACTCTACGATGTTTGAAAAGCCATATCGTAACTACAGTTAATATTAGCAATAGGGTATAAGAGAGCAGGTTTAAACTATCTATTCTATGAGTAGATTGAGCTTTCGCGTCTAACTGAATATCTGAGGCAGCTCCATAAACAATTCCTATCAAAAATTTAAGAATATACAATTTAAATAACATTTTTTCGTAAGACTAGAAACTTAAGGTTATCAAAAGACAGCTTTCAAAATATTTAGCTTATTTTTTCAATAGTAGTTAAATGTTTTGATTTTTCAGAATATTTGTCAATAAAGAATTAAAGCGTTATGTTTATTTTTTTTTTCGGAATTTCCTGACAGTTGCTGTCAATATCATATGATGAAACCTTCGGACATATACCTTTTAGAGGCAGTCTTGTCGCTTAGTCGTGCAAACAAGCGCGCAAGTGAGAAAGAATAATAGGTGTATGATCTTTTTCTTTTGCTGCAAGTGCTGATTGGTCGGCGGGAGCGGGAGAGAAAGGTTCTTGTTTCTTCTCGCACGCTTGTTTGTATTGCCAAGCAGCAAGGCTGCCTTTAGAAGGTATATGCTCAAAGAGTATATCGTTGGAGCTAGCTCCAAAAAAAAGTCCTTAATATGGAGGCTAGAGAGATAAGGAGCATCATCTCTTATGGCTGTTTGGCATGAAAAATGGCCCCTGAATAGCACTAACTAGGAGGCGCTGGTGTAGCAAGTGAACCAATTATTATTAAGAGACAATAAAATAAAAGTTTTAATGTAAAAGAGGCTTGTTATGTCTTTCATAAAAGTACCTTTAAAACAGAGTGCCAAACAACGAGGTTACAAAAGAACCAAACGAAAGCCACCCCGCGCATGGTTTCCAAATTGAACTTAGACATTGGCTTGAAAAACCAGATATTACCAAATTATATAAAGTTGGATATACACTACAAATATAAACTATATTTCTAAAATGTAAAATAACCCTTAAAAGCTGACGAGTCGTCAAGAAGAGTAGTTAAAGGCCTCTTTCTTATATTTGGCCACATTCCAACAAAAAACGAAGAAAAAAACAATCTCTGCATGTCGTATAGCCTTTGAGCATATACCTACCTAGAGGCAGAATAAATCTCTGACCAGATGTAGATGTAGTAGAAGTGACGTAATTTTTATAGCACCCTGTATGTGTGTAGTTACTTTGCGCACGTCACAAAAAAAGCTGTCGCAGCGTTGCCGTTTCGTCACAACACTAAATAAATAGTGACAGACCACAAGTTGACGTTTCTCCTAGTTTTTGTGTAGCATAGCTTTGCAAAAAGGCATTTTTTGGGCACCAAATATATTTTTATAAGCTTTTTTACAAGTATTTTGCTCATTATGATTAACATACCTAACATTCACAGGCGTAAAATCAAATTCCGCTCCGATTATATGGACTTATAACTGTCGTAAACGTTTGCATATCTAAAATATTACATAAATAAAATAATAAAGGTAAGTAAACAATGCCCATTTCCCACCCCCTCAAAAAAATTCGGCTCATCGGGCCTTAACCTCGAAACAGGACTCATCTTTTTCCGCCAAAACAATTGAAAATCAAGAGTGCCATGATTGCAATGTTAACAATAAGTTTAGGGCAAGCCAGGAAATTGATGTTGACAAAAGTAAAATTTTTGTGAAAAAGTGTCTTCTAGAACATTGATAATAACTACAAAATGTCGAAAAAATACTTCTTAAGAAGAACCAGACTTCCTGCGACTTTAACAATGTTAATATTGCGTTCCTGGGCAAACTGTGGTCATTTTGTTTAGATACTAATTTTTAACTTTATTTTAGAGACAACATTATTGACCGTATAAGCATGGCCCAAGTGGTAGGGCAGAAAAGACGTGGCTTGAGCAGTGGAGAAACATCATCTGGTAGTTCAACAACTCAACTGTCAGCTTTAGGTTCAGCTCCTGGCACTTTAACTGATGAATTAGCTGCCCTTTTTGAGTGTCCAGTATGCTTCGAAATAGTTTTACCTCCCATTATGCAATGTCAAGTCGGACATTTGGTTTGTGCCAGCTGTCGCCCCAAGCTGTCCTGTTGTCCGACTTGCAGAGGTACCCTTGGTAATATTAGAAATCTGGCTATGGAAAAAGTGGCCAACAATCTTATGTTTCCCTGCAAACACAAGTCAACAGGCTGCCGCATGTCTTTGGGGCTTAATGAAAAAGCTGAACACGAGGAAGTCTGCGAATTCCGGCCTTATAGTTGCCCATGTCCAGGCGCATCTTGTTCCTGGCAAGGTCAGTTGGATAAGGTTATGGTCCATTTACAACATTCCCACAAAAATATAACCACTTTAAATGGAGAAGATATAGTGTTCTTGGCCACAGAAATAAACTTGGCTGGTGCAGTCGATTGGGTTATGATGCAAAGCTGCTTTGGCCACCATTTTATGTTAGTCTTAGAAAAGCAAGAGAAAAATGATGGACACACACAGTTTTTTGCTATTGTACAACTTATTGGGTCCCGGAAGCAAGCCGAACGATTTGCATATCGGTAAGTACACACATATTTGTCTTGGTCAGCAAAAAATTTAGTGTTGTAAGCCTTGTTTACATGGGGTGGATCATGCATACTTTTTTTTCTGGTGTAAACACATTGGTATTAAAATTTGCTACTTAAATTTGAACTATCTCAACTTGAGTAGATCAAATATGATTTTCTTCAGTACCTATAAACATGTTGGTGCTTTTTGGTGCACCAAAGTAACAGTTTTGATTTTTGACAGTTCACTTTTTGCAAGAAAGTCAACCCACAAAATTGTTTTATTGTTTTTATGTTTCTAAAGTTCTGCAAATAATTTTTTTTTTTTTTTAGTTTGGAACTAAATGGGAACAGGCGCCGTCTTATATGGGAGGCTATGCCGCGTTCCAGTCACGAAGGGGTCGCCTCAGCTATAATGGGCTCCGATTGCTTGGTATTTGATAATTCTATTGCCCAGCATTTTGCGGATAATGGAAACTTGGGTATCAATGTTACCATATCCTTAGTTTGCTAAATGTTTCGTTCTTAAAAGTTTTCTAAACAAACCTACTAATAATCCTCCCGTTATGGGCGTTGTTAGTGAGTTTGGTGTATTTTTTTCCATAAATCGGTTAATGGTACTGACTGGTGTAAAATATTTTGCGTGTTTAACGGGGTGAAACCCCCTAAAGGTATTTTTAAAAGGGTCCGTTTTCTGTTTTTTTAGTTTTGGGATAGATGCGTTTTCTGTGTTTCATTTATGCTTACCATTATAGAAATTAAAGAAGAAACACCAAATTTGAACTAGTCCATATTTCAACACAGGTGCCTGTAAGTTTGATAATTCTGCTGAATGAAACATTTTTTTTGATTTTATATGCCAATTATACTTAGCCAATAAAAAAAATCATGACTAATTTGGGCGTCAAAGATATTTTTTTTCCGTAAAATTGTAAAATCACAAGATTTTCAAATAGTGCTCTTCCATCTTTATCTTTTTTTCGCAAAGGTACTAACTATCTCTTTCTAACCTGTGGTAAAGAACAGTGATGAAAAGATACATGGTGGTAAATGGTTACTTTGCGAAAAAATCCCACTTGAATTGTCAAACTGACATTGGAATAATGCACTAAACTTCACTTGTCAACCTGAGCTTTGACACTTAAAGCATATGTCATTATTTTAATGTCACTAATAAATGTAGATGTAGGCTAATAATATTGGCAATCTGACTGGGGTTACACCTAAATTAGAATCATATTTTTTTTATTGAATGCAATTTAGTTCTTTTTTAGAATACACCACTTGCATCCATCATAAAGGTGTCTCTAGACGCCCAGATTGATCTTAAGACATATTGCACTAGAGAGGTAAGTTTAAAGGTATATGGAAGGCCAATGCTGTAGAACAAAATTGTCTGGACATGCAGGGGAATGGGGGAATCGGACCCGCGGAGTTTGCGCAATGAATAGTAGGTCAGGGCCGGACTTCCATAATTCTTTGTTACTATCTAAGTTGACATCATCAAATGTCAAATTCAAACTCCCTATACATTCACTGTTTTTTTTTTTGCACAAAATTGTTGGTTATTAGACGATCCTATTGTAGAATATTTAAAATTATTGTGTAATATTGGATTTTATATCATCTGATTAAATATGGAAAGAATAGATGGCGCCACTTTACAGCCTTCTATTTAAATGGTCGATATTTTTGGGAGTTTTGTATTTTTACCAAAAATCTTAGTAAAGTAAATGAAAACACGATTTTTTAAAATAAATTTCAAACATTGTATGATAGTTTCATGTACTAATTTTGTGATAAAAGAAGGGCAAGACTGTGTAAATGAGTTTAATCTAATTGTCGTATTTAAGGATTGATATCTGAAGAATAAAACGTCGAAAAAAAGTTATTTTGTTGTATGCAAAAATCATCGAATCAGGTCAAGAAATAAAAACTGCCATAATTTGAACTGGTTGTTTTAGTCAAATATTTTTTAAATTTATAATTTGTATAAAAGTACAATAAAATAGTGTCACCACATGCAGGTAACATAAAAAATTTAACAAGAAGTATAGAATTTTTTACATGAGAGATTGAGAAACCAAAAATCTAATTTTCTTTTAAACAAATCAGAAAAAGCAAAAAGGAACTTTAACATAATATTGTACTTTCTTTTATTCAATTAGAGGGACCTGTATATATTAAAATTGTCCTTGTCTGCCCAGTAATTGATAATTTTGATCCTTTAAAAAAAATTACTAAATTATTAAATGAAATAAGAGTGCCCAAATGTAAACCTTATTTCCTTTTAATGATCCACAGAAATACACACAACATTGTGGTATTCATCTAAAAGATAGTCAAGATTGCCTTACTTTTCTCACTGCTATTCCCTATGAAATTTTTATTTTCTATTATTCATAATTGATATATTATTATTTATTCGGTTACCTTACGTTCCGTCTCATAAGAAGCCATAGCATTGGGCCTCCATACACCTTCAAACTTCCTTGGGTAAAAGCCTAAATAGCTTCTAAAGAAAATGTGCTGTTTATGAATTAAGATCAGTTATATGATGAGTCTGCCCTCTGTGGACACTTTAAGATTGATGTTTATATCTGCCTTTGGCATTTTAGATCTTGAATGAAGTAATTTTTTTTAATCTAAGCAAATAAAGGTATTCTGTACTCTTTAAAGTTAAAAAGTACTATTTTCCAGTTTAAAAAATGACATAACCCTCTCTTGGCCATTTCCATAAATAGACTTTTACTTTGTCATCAAGCACACTCTACTTTTATAACCTAGAATCTGTCATTTGAGAGACACGTAAGCAAAAACAAATGAAGAAAAACTCTCCCTATTGGTCAGCTGCATTCGTATCCATGGTTACTGATTTTTTGAACCAATGAGATACTTCTTTGTTCAGTTGTTTTTGCTGGCGTCATTCTCCAATGACAGGGCCAGATTTTTGATGTTAATATACCAAAATGTTTTTGAACTAAAGGCTGATTGAACAAAAATCTTTTAAAGGCCGCTTTACTAAACATAGAATATTATCCCAACTAACAATAATGTGATATAAGAAGTACAGTAATTGTTTGACCCCGAATGCTGTAGATCTGTTCGAAAAGTTTTTTTTTTATTTATTTTAATATAATTTAACAAATTAAATTGTTTAATGATCGTTGTGTTAGTTTTTAGTGATTTTATGTCATTTTCAACTTTGTGGTTACTGTCGATTCATTTAAAAGTTGATGAATAAATCAAAACCGTTCGGTCTAATTCATAATTGCTTCCCGCGGTTGTTTGCTTTTTTAATCAGTATATATTATGAATTGGACCAGAACTAAAGATTGTTTTTAGCTTCTTAAGTAATTATAAAAGTATGTAAGTTGCAGGAAAAATAAATAAACATTTCATTTAAATATTTGATTTTTATTTTACATAGGACCTGGTTTTGGTTAAATAAAAACCAACAAACACTGATTATCTTGATCAAATATACACCATGTTCAAAATTAACTCGGCACTATTGCTAACTTTTTTATTATAAGAGATACAAGTTAGGTTAAATTAGCAAAGTTGTGTACATTTTTACGCTGATTACAATAACGATAATAAAAAAACAAATGAACATCAGATGTATGAGTTATTTTCAAAAATATACTTTTTTTAAATGTAACACCCCGTTAATTTGAACGAGAATGTAATTTTCTATATAATTAGTTATTTACATTTTTTTCCTAAAATGAAAAATAGTGGAGTTATTTCAAGTTAAATGTATTTTTCCATAACTGGACGCAGGCAGCCATGGAATTCTTAAAATCGCATTTTTTGTATAAATTATCGTAGTATGCTATGACAAAAATAAAAAAACAAAAGATAACATGTGTATCCGCCATGATGTTTTAGTGACAACTAGTAAATCATAAAGCAACAGTTCATTTATGCTACTGTTGTTTAAAATGCTGTCATTTGGAGAAGTTTGATATGATAAAATGCTACATAATTTGCCAAAAAAATGGTATCAGGCTTTATAGTGAAACTATTTCCAGAAATAAATATGCCAAACAGAAGATATTTTTTACTCCTTTATCGAAAGTTTCAATCAAACAAAAGTGTTTCTTAAGCGTAGAAATTAGAAAACCTTTATAATAAATCAACAAACAAAAATTAATGTTTTGGCATATTTAAAAGTTTATCGTGAAAACTCCACAAGAGACTGTAGGTCAGATCCTGATCTATGCTAAGAAACCATTAATAAAATTAATAAAAAAAAACAATTATGTACCCACAAATACAGACCCACACAAACTTTGATGTCAGGTGATTACAAAAGGCGTATAAACTTTTGCAATGGTTTGTAATGCTCTATAGAAAATCCAAACTTTTACGATTAATTCTTTGAAGTAATGATACTAACTTTAATAATAGAGGCATGTTTTACCGAAAGAACAACATTATTGAGCATTAATCTTTTCGCCATCATCCTTTCAATCCGACAAAGATGTTTTTGCTTAAACGTATGGTTTCTGCCTCATTGGATCAAAATGTTGGGCCTGTGTTTATAAAGGATCTTAACAGGCAAACAATATCTGAATTTACTAAGAAATGTGTTAGAGGATTTTGAATGATGCCAATATAGCTATTATTAGCATAATGTATTTTATTAATGTTATTATTAGTTATGCGTTATTATTTAAAAAATACTGAAAGTACGATGTTTATTATTTACCCAAGTAATTAGAAGGTTTGACAAATTGTGACTATTTAAATTTGGTTTCTGACATGGCGTACTACGATATAATTTGTACAAAATGCGATTTAAATGGTCAGTTCTGCGTCCAGTTACGGAAAATGCATTTAAATTAAAATAACTCTGCTATATATCATCTTAGAAAAAAAATGTTAATAACTAATTGTATAGAAAATTACATTCTCTATCGAATTAACGCAACAAATACAGGGTATTGCATTTAAAAAAGTATATTTTTGTGAATAACTCGTAAATCTGATGTTCATTTGTTTTTCTATTATCGTCATTGTAATCAGCGTAAAAATGTACACAACTTTGCTAATTTAACCTAACGTGTATCTCGTATAATAAATAGTGCCGAGTTAATTTTAAACACGGTGTATATAGTCCAGGAAAAGAAGCTGAAAAAAGTGCAAAACCTGGCAATTTTTTCAAAAAGCATAGATTTGCATGAAAACTTGGGATTAAGCTTAACTTACCCTCCTCTTTAAAATCTATATTATGCCGATGGGCGCTCTTTATTTTTTAGGGGTGAAAACTACCCTTTATTGCTAAAACCTATAGAAATATACATTAAAGCTTAGGTTGAGTAAAATTTGTCTAAAATAAGTTGAAAAAGTAGTATTTTGTTTTTTTGAAACATTATTTGAAATATTTCAGCCCTTAAAAATCAACCCCTATTATGATTTAAATAAAAAAAAATTATTTACCCTAAAAAATTAATATATTATCACAGTGTTTTGCATAAAAATTTGGGATTAAGCCTAACTTGCCCTCTCCATTATGCGGAAGGTAGCTTTTTATTTTGTAGGGGTGAAAACTACCCCTTTTGCAAATTCCAAAAACCTTCAGAACTTTTATATTAAAGCTTAAGTTACATATAATTAGGCTCAAATAAGTAGAACAATAAGTATTTAATTCTTTAAAACATTATTTAATATATTTCAACCCTTGAAAATCAACCCTTAATATGATTTGATAAAAAAATTGTTTATCATAGAAAAATTAACATATTGTCACAGAATTGTAATTAAAAAATGTGACTGCTCAAAAGTATTACTAATTTAATTTTGTAATTTTTTAATCCTTAAAAATCCACCCCTTACAATATTACAATGCAAAAAATAGTATAAAACCCAAGGAAGTTTAAAGGTGTATGGAAGCCCAATACTGTAGAACAAAATTGTCCAGGCGTGCAGGGCAGCGGGAATAGGGGGGTTGGCCCCGCGGAATTTGCGCAATGAATAGTAGGTCAGGGCCGGATTTCCATAATTCTTTGTTACTATCTATAAAATTGACATTATCAAATGTCAAATTCCAACATTCACTTTTTTTTTTTTATTTTTTGCACAAAATTGTTGGTTATTAAAGGATACTACTATAGAATATTTAAAATTATTGTGTAAAATTAGGTTTTATATCATCTGATATAATATGGAAAGAATAGATGGCGCCACTTTACTGCCTTCTATTTAAATGGTCTATATTTTTGGAAGTTTTGTATTTTTACCAAAAATCTATGTAAATAAATAAAAACACGATTTTTTAAAATCAATTTCAAACATTGTATGATAGTATTATGTACTTATCACCAATTTTGTGATAAAAGAAGGGCAAGATAGTGTAAATGAGTTTAATCCAATCCTAAGATTCTGGTTGTACATTAAAAAGTGAAAATTTTTATAAATACTTTTTGGGCATATACTTTTCACTAATAACAAACATTCATGAGACAGAATAACAGTGGTTAAAAATGTTTAGTAACCTTTGGTACCTGAGTATCCATTGTAACAGTATCCGTTAAATATTATGTTTTTACAGTATGTCGAGCTTAAAAAGTTGATAATGCAAGATTAAGAAACCAAAAATCTAATTTATTTTTAAACTAATGGTATTGTCTCGAAAGTTGCCTCCTCTCCGATTTTGATCAAATTTGGTATACAGGGGTTTTTGGGGCGCTGATTACAAATCTGAAAAATATCTTTTCGGCAACGTTTCGTTTCCGAGATCTTCATCATCAAAGTTGAAAATTAAACTAACCTCATTTTCACTATATTCTCCTTTCTTTTTGTACACAATTCTTGATTTTTACATTAAAGTGGCACACGATATTTTATAAACACCTTTTAAAACCTTGTATTTTTATTTATTTTACATCTTTTTTCCATTAAATTGCGAACTTTTAAGTTTAAAGACAGCAGCCATATTTGTTTAAAAAATAAAAGTGTAAAAAAGGTGTAAAATAAACATAAAAAAAAGTTTTTAAAAGGTGTTTGTGAAATATTGTATGGCAATTTAGTGTAAAAATCAAGAATTTTGTGAAAAAGAAGGAGGAATAGTGTAAATAAGGTTAGTTTGATTTTCGATTTTGATGATGAATATCTCGAAAACGAAACATTGCCGAATTTTTTTTTTAGATTTGTAATCAGCGCCCCAAAAAACCGTACCAAAATTGTACTTTCTTTCATTCAATTAGAGGGACCTGTATATATTAAAATTGGCCTGGTCTGCCCAGTAATCAATAATTTTGATCCTTTAAAAGAGTGTACTAAATTATTAAATGAAATAAAAGTACCTAAATGTAAACCTTATTTCTTTTTAAGAATCCACAGAAATACATAAACATTGTGGAAATCATCTAAAAGATAGTTAAAATTGCCTTACTTTTCTCACTAATATTTCCTATGAAATTTTTATTTTCTATTATTCATAATTGATATATTATTATTTATTCGGTTACCTAACGTTACGTCTTATAAGAAGCACCTAATTTAAATATAAAAATACTCCTCAAAGTTAAAAAGACGGGTATGTTACCCTTGGATTTGCAAGACAAAACCATACAACCTCTAGTTATTTTGTTACGATATTATAAGTAACAAACAATAAACACAAAATTATAGTCACAATTTAATAAACACTAATCACTAAAATAAGAAGGTTTTGATCAATCCAAAAAACGGTACTCCGGCTCTCATAATTATGTTGGCTAACTTCAACTGATTTATCAGTGTGTAAGTAGGCAACAAATTAAATTATTTCGTGGAATTTTGTTATTGCGCAGAATCGGCGGGGCCAACTCTGACAGTTATTTTCATACTGGGCTGGACATTTCTTTGATCGAATGGGCCCAAGCATTGGGCTCCATACACCTTTAAACTTCCTTGATAAAACCGCGAGTTAAAAAAAATGCATTGAATCGCATAAAAAGTTGGAATTAAGTTCGACTCACCCTTAAAGTGTGCATTACGCTTTTTTTATTTTTTAGGGGGTGAAAACTACCCCTTATTACTAAAACCTTCAAAACTTACTTCACTTTCATATTAAAGCTTAAGTCAAGTAAAACTTGGCTCAAATAAGTAGTTACATAATAAATGTTTAATCTTTGAAATATTATTTCAAGTATTTCAACCCTTAAAAGCAACCCCTATTATGGATTAATAAAAATATATATATTTAGTGGATAAAATAGAAAAAGTACGTACAATTACATTTAAAATGTGTTGAAATGAAAAGATATTTACAAAAAAATGTATTTGGGCTTTTAGAATGCTCCAAAAAATTGTTTTTTTAAGCATAACTCCTTCAGTTTTTGTGATAAAAAAAATTAAAAACCATTTTGTTGAGTTTTTCAAGAGCTACAAGGTCCTATATATTAAAACTATTTAACACCTTTACTTTTTTAAAGGGGTGAGTTTAAAGAGCTGAAACAAGGTAGTGCTCGTCTATACACACGCGTTTTAAACGTTTATATCTCACTAATTTCCGTCATACAGTAAATTTAAAAAAAGCAAAATGTTTGTAATTTAAAAAGCTACAATTTGATACCTTAGTAATTTTTACGTATCTTTCTTAGTTTTCGAGTTATTTTAAAAAA